>CM049845.1:36486670-36659170 GCA_027422415.1 Schizothorax lantsangensis
AGCCATGAATGAGCGCAAGTTGGAAGTAAAAGCGCTGAATTAAATTCTCTCTCTGTTGTATATTTGCTCATCATTAGTCTCGTGAAGCCGCTTCATATTGCTGTTCACTCAGTGGGTTGATGCTCAGGAAATGCTACAGCACGGCCACCGCATGTAACTTTTAAAAATATTCACGATTAAAACACCGTAATTATATAAACATTTACTATATAACCATCAATTCCCTAATAAACATCCTAGTAAACACAACTCCAGTGTTTCCCACACATAGACTTTACCTGGGCTAGTCGCTTTTTAGTGTAAGTTAGATGTATATTGATTTTATCAGACGATGTTGCGATTATAAATCAGGATTTAAGGAGTATAGTGAGAGTGATTCCTGGTTAACATGTAAAATGAATGGTTCCTGTTTACTATTTATACTTGTTTTATGTATGACAACAGAAAGTATAATGTGAACAGCTTTATTGGCATTGTTGTATTAATTAAAGTATGTGACATTTAGAACAGATCTTAAGTGCCAAAACTCGTCTGAATGCAAACTTGACACAATGACGTCATGAATATGCTAATTAACGTGACGTCACCTGCCGCCACAAGTTTTATTTATTTTTTAATTGGTGAGAATTACTTTTATGTGCTTTATTTATTTTACCTGTTTTTTTTTTTTACCTCATCGAAGATTTTATTTTTAAACAAAAGCTGTTTAGTAACAGTGCACTTTTTATTTTTTGTACTCTCAGACCCCTCTATTTATTGGTGTATAAATAAGATTTGTTTTGTTTTCTATGCAAGGAGGGAGTGATTGTTATAAATAAAATGGTTTGTTCAGTTCAGTGGTGTTGTAATCATTGTGTCAAAAACACAAGTATAACAGTAAATAAATATCGGTTCTGCATATCGGTTATCGGGCACATAAACAAACAAATTATCGGTATCGGTTCTAAAAAATCAATATCGGTCGATCACTATATATCATGAAAATTAATTAGTCGACTTGACTGTTTTGTAGGCATAATGCTGTTATCGAAGGATGGAGCAGTTAAAAACTGCAAAGCCACAGCCCATAAGTACTTGTAACTCAGAATTGTTGCATAAATATTATAAAATCACCACAAAATCAAGTAAAATAAATGATATAATATCTTGCTTGAAGAAAATGAAGCCTATTTTAAATCCATTCAGATTTTTTGCATTGTGACATTATTTTCATATCCCAAACTCTCATTACTGTTATGCATACTATTGCATTGCAAATGTCTTCAATTGTCATGAAAATATGACAATAATCTCAAAATCCTGTAATCCTAAAAAAAAAATGTATGCAATTTATGCAATTTTCTTTGTGCAAAAAAAGACAGATAAGAAGAAAATTCTATATTGAAGAAATTCTGAATTAAAAGATTGCAGGGGATTTTTTTTTTATAAAATGTAGTAGATGATAAAGAGTGGAATGTTAATCTATTCATCAAAATGTTTGTTCCCTGCACGTGACCGCAAAAGCACATTCATAATTAACACTTCAGACAAAATGTGTGAAATTTGCTCATGTTAGGTCATTTCTTGTTTGAGCTAGCTGACCTTGTTGCGCGCTTCCTCTTCTAGGCGTCTCTTCTTGTCCAGAGCTTTAGTGGTTGAGCCACTTCCTGTTCCGCTTTGTTCCTCTTCAACCTTATTAGCCACTGTCCTAGCTCTCTCGTACTCCTCACAGCGGCTCGTGTACAAGTGACGTGCCTTACGGAGGTTACTCTCGGCATCGGCCTGATGAACACAAATACACATATTTAACTTTGATTTAGCAGGGTTTAGTTGAGTTGTTTAGTTAGTTCAGGGTGGACTGAATCTCTACCAGTTTTCTCTTGGCCCTCTGCCACTGCTCTTTAATGTCTCTGCGCTTCTTCTCATGTTCCTGTCTGCGCTGCGTCATGGGCTGAACAAGAAAAAGAGAGAAAGAAAGGTTTAATTTGATTTGTTTCTTTCATTAGACCTGCGTGGGTAAATCTCACAAAAGCTGTCAAGAACACATCCAGGTCACCCAAAATGCCAAAGAAATCAATGAGAAATTAAAATGTCATAAGGGAAACTGTATTAGAAATAATGCAAAAAAAATCTTAATGATCCAAAAATTAGGCTTTAATTTTTTTTATTAAATTAAATGTATTATATTAAAAATATAATATAATATAATACAATAAATGTATAATATAATAATACATTTAAATACAATATTTACTGTATTATTATAAGAATAAAAATATGTATTATTTATTTATTTTATCTAGAATTTATTACATAAAAAATATAATAAAATACATTTATGATATAATATAATAAAATATATAATAAATTTAAATATTATATTTATTGTGTTATAAAAATATTTTAAATATATATTTTTTATATTTTATAAAATATTTATTTCCTTTTTTTCCTCTATTTTTAGGTATTTTGAGGTGAAATGTGCAAAACTATTTCCACACTGTCATCCTGCTGTGGTGTGTGTTGTCAGATCAGGTGTGGTACCTGTAGAAACGAGTGTGTGTAGATGTTGTTTGTGGCCTGTTGTAAACCGCAGCTCTGCTCTGAGTCCTGCTCGAGAGCCAGAGAGAAGATCGACAGCAACGGCATGTGTTCCTGAGAAAGAGAGAGAGAGAGAGAGAGAGAGAGAGAGAAAAGATTCAGAAACCTGCTCTACTGTATGTACAGTAAACACAACAGATTCAGTATCACTTAAAGGAATAGTTGATTTGATAATGACAATTCTGTATTTATTCATGTATCTTTGATGACCAGCTGACCTTCAAAGAGCACATTGCAAAGACTGCTCGATCTTGCAGGTTTGCACTACACAACATCAGAAAGATCAGGCCCTTTCTGACAGAGCCTGCTGCACAACTTCTTGTTCAGGCCCTTGTCATTTCTAGGCTGGACTACTGCAATGCTCTTCTGGCTGGACTTCCATCGAGCACAATCAAACCTCTACAAATGATTCAGAATGCAGCGGCACGACTGGTCTTCAACGAGCCCAAAAGAGCCCATGTTACACCTCTCTTTATCTCCTTGCACTGGCTACCGGTTAAAGCTCGCATCAAGTTCAAGACATTGATGCTTGCATATAGAACAACCGCAGGCTCAGCACTCACCTACTTCCACTCACTATTATGAATCTACATCCCCTCCAGAAGTCTGAGATCCGCTAGTGAGAGACTCCTCGTGATACCATCACAGAGAGGCTCAAAATCACTCTCCAAAACATTCACGTTCACCGTTCCTGGCTGGTGGAATGATCTTCCCACCCCTATCCGGAATGCTGGATCCCTGTCAATCTTCAAACAACAACTGAAAACTCATCTCTTTCGACACTACTTGACTTCATCCTAAACTAAAAAAATAAAATAAAAAAATAATCTTTATCTATTCCTTCCCTCGCTAGCTTTTACTTATTTGAACAATGCCTGAGACTTGTTGTTACGAGCACTTCCTCTGTCTGTTTGCCTCTTCCAGATTAATCACTTTATGTTTTCCCCAATTGTAAGTGGCTTTGGATAAAAGCGTCTGCAAAATGACTACATGTAAATGTAAATTTAAATAAAAACGATTCTGTCATGATCCATGCACACTCATGGGATTCAAACTCTGATTTTTTAAGGAGACTTTTTTTAAAGAATGTTCACGCTGCTTTTATTCAATAAAACAAGAGTCAACAGTAATTGGGCCTGATAGGGTGCGAAAATGGCTAAAAACACCATAAAAAGATCTTAAATAATTTGAAAATACTCTATATGACTTGTACGCTACATTCAATGTGCTTAAAATATACTGTGCAAGTTGTATATTAATATATTCATATGATTGTTTTAATGACTTTTAAGATGTTTTTGACCTTGACGACAGAAATATTTTTTGGAGACTATTTTACAACATAAACACTAGTGTTATTTCAATCTGCAAACACAAATAAACAAGCACAAGGGAAGCACACTGATTACCTGTATGATGTTTTGTTTGCAGGACTGGTAGAGTCTCTGAAGACCTTTAGAAAACTCATTCTCTGTTGACAATATAGTGGAAAATAGAGTCGTAAAGAACAAATAAAATGACCCAGTCCAGGTGGATGAGTTTGAAATGCATTTATATTAAGAGTATATTACCGGGATCCATTTAAAAGAGAGACAGATACATGCATTTCAAAAATCACCAAACAGGTGAAGGAAATGTCATTACCGAGAGTGATTCTCTTGTCTACGTAGCTGATGATGTCCTTCATGTATTTGGCGATAGATTTGGCGTAATTCAGAGCCGAGTCCACGCCGCCTTCACTGTTCTGCAGGAGAATATCAACTTCCTGTGGACTCACTGTTGACACACGCGGTAATCATCAGCCATCCCATATATGAACAAACAACACTTCAAATTTAAATGAAAAATATACAATAGCTGTGTTCAGAATGGAATACTGAGCAGTATATACTGTTTTACTCTGAATAACTTCTATGCAAGTATGTAGATGTAAAAATAAATGTTTCACAATAAATAGTAGTACACTATTTATTGTTGTCACATGACCACATTATTATTAATTTGAGTGATGTCTGGTTATTATCACAGAAATAAATAGTTATTTTAAATAATTTTGTATTTAAAAAATATAGATAGATAGATAGATAGATATACCCTTAATATAATTTATTTATTTAATTTTTGGTGCAAAAACAATTATATACAGTAGGCTACATCTCAAATTAGAAGTCAAGCAGGAGATTAAAGTTCTCAGCTCTCAGTTAAAAATCACAGCTGATATCCCTTTATGTCCGTTCATTACACTACAAATGGTATCTCAGTATCTCACGCAGTGTGCTCTGCTGTACACTGCACACTCTATGTATTGTGTTCTGTGCATACAGAAAAATTTGCCTATGGGGCACCCTATGCATTCTATGTACTTTCAAAAGTAGTCTGTATGCCAATTCTATGCAAGACAATAAAAGAGGGATTCACTCACTGCATTCCTGATGGTCGTATTTTCCTCCTCCTTCAGGACCCTGACCTGACGACACCCTGTACAGGTCCTCCATCGACTAAACACACACAGCAAAGAGACAGAGCTAGATATGACATTTTTACTGAAAAAATATCGTAATAATGTGCATTATGAAATTAAATGGTGTGGATTTTGAGGCGGAGGTTAGAGTCAGATACATGTGGTGAGATTGTAGTAGAGTATATATCACTTCCTTCTCTGAGGGCTGTTGGGTAGATTTGGCTCTTCCATTGTAGTATTACTTCACCTTATAGCGGCTGAAAGTCCTACTGAGGAGGCAGTAACTGAACACACTCTCCTAAAATACTCTCTCCATCATATGCAACACCAGAAAATCATATGCAGGGTTTTTGTTAGCCAAATCCCTTTGACCAAAAATACTTTCTTGAAGTCGTCCTGAGATTTTAAAGTTAATCTTTCAATAATTTAACAACACATTTGTTTCTTTGATGTTGGTAATTGATCACATGACATGCAGGTAAATAAATAAAACATTTCAATCTTTTTTCTTTGTTTTATTTTGACTGCTTTTATTCTAAATTGTTCATTCATTTTAATTTTACATTTTTATGATTTAATTAATTAGCTTTTCATCAACTCAAAATCCCAGTCCAGGAAACCCTGAGCTAGAATGAATGTAAAAAATGATTATATTTGCATAAATATTTATTATATTATTATACATTTATTATAAATATTAAATATTTAGTTAAATCCTGCTGTACATTTCTATGTTTTAGTTAGGGTATGTTTTAGTAAATAATTCAACTGTTTTATTCAACTGTTTATTAATTTATGATTTTACGACATCAGAATCAAAGGCTAACTCAAAAATAATATGATTAAAAAAAAATAGTCTTATTAACAATACTTCAATTAATTGTATACAATACTTTAACAATATTGTTTTTACAAACAATAAATAAATAAAAATTATATATAATATTTAAAATATTTAATAATATATTATAATATTTGATCAAAAAATTATAAAATTTTCTCACAGATTATTTTTATATTTAACTGTTTATCTGTTCACATTTATGTTGTCAATCTAACTGTTTATTTACTCCAAAACCCTCACTGTTTTTGCACCAAAAATAAATGTATTATATCATTGAAGAGTTACATTTACATTAAAATAACATTGCCTTTTTAAGTATCTTCCAGTACTAAGCTACTTTTGTTAGTAGCCTGTAGTGCAGTCATGTTTCTTGACTAAAACTGAACTGCTTTAAATAATGAGTAACACTTGGTAAACTACAGACTCAAAGTAGCATGACAAACACTGTTCAACAACTAAAGTGCATTTTAATGAAGGAAGTGAGACTTCTTGATGTTGTAGTTCTAGGAAATGATTTGAGCGTCTCTTCTGGACATTAAGATGATTAATTTGTCATCAGTGTCATTCTAAGAAGTGTTTCTCGAAGACTCACGTCATCAGGGACTCTGTCGAGTCTGTATTGAGGTGCAGAGGAAACAATATGCTTGCAAGACAACGCAGGAAGCAACCCACACACGCTTCCAACAACATCCGCACACACACACACACACACACACACACACACACAGACACACAAACACACTCACCCTGCTCTTTTCTGTCGGCGGCAGGGACAGAAGAGTAGTGCTGTCAATCTCTCCCATCAACAACTCTGAAACACTGACAGAGAGAAAATACTGCTCAGATATCACAATTATTAACTATAAATAGAGAAGAAAAAATTGACAATATTTCGAATATTCGAGTGAATATTCGAGTTCAAAATTGAAATACTGATTGCATACAATATATTGGTAAATCTGAGCACAGTTTGAGTCACTGTTGAGATCTCTTCTGAAACTCTAGAGAATAAATATTATAAAAAATAATTATACATATAATTGTATAATAATATTAAAAATAAAATGTATATCTTAATTAAAGGTACATTATATGTTTATAGAATTTAAATATAATTAAATTACATATAATTACTTACATTATAAGTGGCCTTTAAGAAAATATATGTGCATTTCATAATAATATTATATTAGAATTAAAAGTTAAATTTGAATAATAAATATATTATATTTATATATAATTAAAATATAATTAATTTACCTGCATTATTAGTGGCCTTCAGGGAAATATATATAATATATTAATTAATATATTAATATATAAAGAGAAATACATATATTTTAATTAATATAATATATTTTACATATATTTGAATAAAATAAAATAAATTTAATGTAACATATATATATATATTAGGGCTGTCAGTTGATTCAATTTTTTACATGATTTTTACATTAATTACATTATGTTTCGATGAATTAATCTAATTAATCACAATTAATCGCAAAATATATTTCACTGTGGAAATACCCACAAAAGATTATTTAAAGCTATTTTTGTGTCAAATGAGAAAGTATCAAGTAGACATTACAAATTATAGCTTTAGAAATATTTTATTTGATTCAACAAAAAAATTATTGCACATAAGCATTTAGGCTACAACAGCCTAACATAAACTATGGAACACAAAAGAAGATCATTTGAGAAACATCTCAGTATTTTTTGTTCATACAATGAAAGTCACTGTTAACCAAAACAGCTTTGTTACCAACAGTCTTCAAAATACCTTCTTTTATGTTCCACAAATGAAAGGTTTGAAACGACATGAGAAGTAAATGATGACAGAATTAAAATTTTTTGGATGAACTGTACCTTTAATGTTTTTATTATTCTTATTGTTATTATTATTGTTGTTGTTGTTATTATTCTTATTCTTATTATTACTAGTTAAATCTGATACTCTAAATAAGAAACTAAATCTGCCAGCAGGTGGCGGTAAATGTCTTCATTTGATTCATTCAAACGGCTGATTAATTCAGGAATTCAGTAAACCGCTCTCTTTATGAATGGGTCTTTGAATCATTGATTCACAGGATTCGTTCAAAACGTGGATTCATTCAGAAACTAAACACGCTCGGAGACAGACAATTCTGCTGTGGCTTTAAAGGAAATTATGAAGCAAAACTGAGCAAAAACAGACAATATTGTGTTTAATATACAACAAAATATCAACTTCTTATTTACTGAACTGCTGTATAAAATCACAATTAAACTCGTGATATTCGGGACAATCAGCACTCGTGTGATATTGCTCTCGCCGCTCTTGTGATATCGATGATATAAATATGAGACAAAAACACATACAGGGGCATTTTTGCATCAATATCTTGAATTTTAGGGCATAACTGCATCTATGGAGTTGTTGCCCTGCATCATATTTGTCAACAGTCAACTGTATGAAATGTAAGATGATGTAAAGGTCTGGAGGCGGGGCCAGTGTGTTAACTGCGTTAAAATATTTTAAATCACGTTATTTTTTATAATTAATTAATTAAGTTAACGCGTTAAACTGACAGCCCTAATATATATATATTATAATAACAAAATGTTCTAATAATATTATATTAGAATTAAGTTATATTTGAATAATAGATTTTTACATTAAATTATTTTAATAAAATTAAATTTATTAAAATAAAAATATGTTATTATTATAATCTCTCTCTCTCTCTCTCATACTCTCTATATATATATAATTATTTTATAATATTATATATTATTTTATAATATTGTATTAGGATTAAAAGTTAATATATTAATATATAAAGAGAAATACATATAATATATTTAAAATAATATTAGATAAGATCAAATAAATTTAATGTTAATATATACAGTGTCCTCCACTAATATTGGCACCCTTGGTAAATATGACCAAAGGCGGCTGTGAAAATAAATCTGCATTGTTTATCCTTTTTATCTTTCATTCAAAAAATTCACAAAATTCCAACCTATCATTGAAGTAAAACAATTGAAAGTGGGGGGAAAATCTCATTGTGAAATAAATGCTTTCTCTAGTTCATGTTGGCCACAATTATTGGCACCCAATTATTGCAACGTCCTTTTCCCAGCACAACAGCTCTGAGTTTTCTCCTATAATGCCTGAAGAGTTTGGAGAACACCTGATAAGAGATCAGAGACCATTTCTTCATACAGAATCTCTCCAGATCCTTCAGATACACAGCTCCATGACGGTGCTTCTTCTCTTCAGTTCACCTCACTCATCTTCTACAGGGTTCAGGTCAGAGGACAGAGACAGCCATGGTAAAAGATTCATTTTGTGCTCAGTGACCCATTTTTGTGTTTATTTTGATGTTTGTTTTGGATTGTTGTCCTGGTGGAAGATCCACACACGGCCCATTATAAGATTTCTAACAGAGGCAGTCAGATTTTGATTTTTTATCTGTTGGTATTTGATAGAATCCATGATGCCATGCATCTGAACAAGATGTTCAGGACCTCTGGCAGAAAAACAGGTCCACAACATTAAAGATCCAGCAGTATATTTAACCGTGGACATGGGGTACTTTTTTTATCCCTGTTTGTACTAAACTCATCTGGTGGGTTTGCTGCCAAAAAGCTATTTTTTCAGTTTCATCTGACAATAGAAGCCAGTGCCATTTGAAGTTCCAGTCGTGTCTGACAACTGAATTTGCTGGAGTTTGTTTTTGGATGAGTGAGGAGATTTTTTCTTGAAACCCTCCCTCCGAACAACATGTGGTGATATAGGGGATGTTTGATTATTATTTTTTTTAGGTTTCTGACCCCAAGACTCAACTAATCTCTGCAATTCTCCAGCTGTGATCCTTGGAGAGTCTTTGGCTACTCAAACTCTCCTCCTCACCGTGCATTAGGACGATATAGACCAGGGGTCATCAAACTTGATCCTGGAGGGCCGGTGTCCTGCAGAGTTTAGCTCCAACTTGTCTCAACACACCTGCCTGGAAGTTTCTAGTATACCTAGTAAGACCTTGATTAGCTGCTTCAGGTGTGTTTAATTAGGGTTGGGGCTAAACTCTGCAGGGACACCGGCCCTCCAGGACCGAACTTGGTGACCCCTGATATAGACACACGTCCTCTTTCAGGCAGATTTTTAACATCTTTAGTTGATTGGAACCTCTTAATTATTACCCTGATGGTGGAAATGGGGATTTTCAATGTTTTAACTCTTTTGTTACAACCACTTTCTATTTTGTGATGCTCAACAATCTTGTTCTTCACATCAGAAATATATTTTTTGGTTTTTCTCATTGTGATGGATGATTAAGGGAATTGGACCTTTGTGTTCCTCATATTTATAATCCTGTGGAACAGAAAGTCATGGCTGGAAAATTTCATGCTCCTAGTCACCCTGGTGTGCTAAAAAATGTAAATATGAATGGGAATATACTTCAGAGATATTTCACTCATAAGAATTTCTAGGGGTGCCAATAATTGTGGCCAACAGTCATTGGAGAAAAACAGTTATTTCACAATGAGATTTTCTCCCCACTTTCAATTGTTTTACTTCAATGATAGGTTAGAATTTTGTGAATTTTTTGAGTGAAAGATCAAAAGGATAAACAATGCAGATTTATTTTCACAGCCGCCTTTGCTCATATTTATCAAGGGTGCCAATATTAGTGGAGGGCACTGTATATATATATATACACAATTTTATTTAAATACAAATAATTATTATTTATTTATTGACATTTTATTTAATACAATTACATTTTAATTTATAAATAATATATGAGCAGGTATTCTGTGTGAAAGCAGAGTGGCGGGTCTTACTTGCTGCTGAAGGCCACAGCAATGGTCTCAATGGCCTTCTCAAAGTCTTTCTTCTGAGCATCAGTGGTGCCTTCATAACTGAACCCTGACAAACACAGAGAAGAGAACAACTTCACGGTCACAAACACGCGCTTCTGCTTTGATAACAAATAAAACTAGAAGTGACATCACATTGAGATGCAAAAGTGGAAACACCTGTATTTCAATTGTTCATGTTTGCATATTATACATGTTTTTCCTTCATAAGATCAGATGCTGGTTGTGTGGTATCTGCTCATATCTGATGTGGCTTTGCTCATCTGATGCTCGCTCTGAATTATTTGCTTCATGTCATTGCATACATAGGTGAGAGTGTGAGGAGGAGGAACCAGTGACAGTTGAAGAAGATGAGTTTATCATGGCAGTTGAACTGACCTTTGACCTTTGAGATAAGAGTTCCTGCTGCGGTGAGCGTTTCCACAGTGTTCAGCAGAGGGTACGTGCTGATTACCTGCCGCAAAACACGCAGAACCTCCCCTAAACACTCGTGAACGGCTGGTCTGCTGCATGGCTCCTCTTTCACTGCGGAGACATGAGAAAACATCTTGATTCAGTCATTTAGGGAGACATCTGGAAGCATTTGGACATGGGAGTTTGTTTACTGTTTCAAACAAATGACTTGCTTTTTATATTTTTTTATCAAATGCAATGCATTCATATCAGTTTAAATGTGTATTAAGTGTATAAATACTAGGGTTGGGATTCGAAAATAAATTCTAATTCCAGAATCGGATACTTAAGGTCAGGAATCAGATAGTTGTTGTAAAATTATAAATTCCATTCCACCTATCAATCCCTGTGTGCACATCTTTATTTTTAGGTGGTGAAAAGGGGCTGTTGTCTTTGAATCATTCATTCAAAAGATTCATTCAAAAACACTGATTCATCCAGTAATGAAACAAGTACATCTTGAGTGAGTTTAGTTGTCTAATATTTTTTCTTCAGAATTGTGAGAGAACAACAACCTCTATTAAAAAAAATCCATTTATCCAGAATCGTGCAGCTCTGTTTTGCACACAAACAGCTCTTAATCGAGTCCAGTTGATATTTGTTCATGGTATTCAGCAGCAAATAATTATTTAGCAAAAAGACACACAGAACAAATATGTTTGATATCTAAATGTTTGACTTTTTTTAAACTACATTGGAATCGAAACTGGGAATCGATAAGAATTGGAATTGATAAGCAGAATCAGAGTTGGAATTGATTTAAAATTCAAATAATACCCAAACCCTAGTAAATACTACGTGTAGGCACTGTAAATCACTCCAAAACAGCTCTAACACTGTATTGCCACATGTTAGGAAGTAGTTCTGCCTCTTATTTTCACCAAAACATGTCAGTTATTTGTCCACTTCCTACCCACCCAATCCTACAATGCACCTCATTCTGCTCAATACCACAAGAGGGAAGTTACAGCCGCACACATGCACTGATGCTACGTGTGATATTACGGTCATCTAATGAGTTCATCGGGTTTATCAGTTGAAAAAATTCACTGCAATTATTTAGTTTCACTTTTTGACAAACTCAAGCCATGGTCTACAAAATAAATGTTTTAATAAATGCATAAATCACAGATCTAGATGAACAACTAGTTGCCACAGTTTTTAAATACTGAATCTTTGAAAAATAATCATATTGACTAACTTCTCATTAATGAGTGAATGTGAAACCTTTTATTTTCAACTTTTTATTCAACAACTATATTATATATTTTATATTACAAAAAATCCTGAAAAAAGTATCACAGGTTCCAAAAAATATTAAGCACAACTGATAATAAATCAGCATATTAGAATGATTTCTGAAGGATCATGTGACACTGAAGACTGGAGTAATGATGCTGAAAATTCTTGCATCACTAGAATAAATTATATTTTAAAGTATATTCAAATAGAAAACTGTAATATTAAATTGCATTAATATTTCACAATTTTACTGTTTTTTTCTGTATTTGTGATCAAATAAATACAGCAAAAGAAATCCTATATGAATGTATCATTGTATGAAATTTATAAGAATTACCCATTGGAATGAATGGAAATTTATAACTCGTGATTGCTCACTTTCAGATAAAAAAGTGAGCAATTTTTCATGCTGCAGTAGTTGGTCAACAGGCGTACATATTCATATTTATCAACAAAATTCAGTCCCAAAAGTGTGTGAGATATGGGGAAAAAGCTAAATATATTTTGCAAAAGTTTTTAACACTAATATAACTTAATAGATAATTTAATAAACAAACAAAAATGTGACATCTAATGGGTCTCCATACATAAATGGGTCCAAAAAAGACCCAAATATGAACCGTTTAACTTTTTTTAAACTCTCTTAAAATCTCGTAAAAATTATTGTAAAAAATAAAAAAAAAAGTGTATTTTTAGGCTCTTAAAGTACTTGAAAAGTTTCGTTCCCTTACTAAAAATTAAACAGTTTTGAGAATTTTTTAAGTATTTCTTACAGGTCAAAACGGACCCGAATGTGTTAATAAATATAATTTATTTCTGTGATCAAAGCTGAATTTTCAGCATCATTACTCCAGTCTTCAGTGTCACATGATCCTTCAGAAATCATTCTAATATTCTGATTTGCTGCTCAAGAAACATTTCTGATTATCATCATAACTGAAAACGGTTTTGCTGCTTCAAAATTTTGTAAATCAAAGTCATTGTAATTCAACGTCAGCAGCCGTGAACAAAGAAAAACCTGGCGTTATCCCATAACGGTTGGGGAAAAGAGCAGGAGTTTGGCTGCTGGAACCGTATCCTTTTCAACAAGACAATAAAAGCTGTTGTTGTGCACGACAAAAGTCCTTGTGTGTGTGTCTGCATGCCTAAATGCATGTTCAGAGTGTGGGTGTTCTTAAAAATGCAAAAAAACACAAAGCAAAACACAAGAGTGTAACATTTCAAACAGTCGTTCCTCTTTGATGCAGCGCTGGAAATGCGCTGGACTCCTACACACGTGTGTAGACTATTTAATATGTTGTGAAGAAAACACGAGTGTGCAAAACTCCCTGCCACGATGCCAGAGCTTTCTGGGTGGTTGCAAAAGCAATGGTGATGTGTTTTACAGGAGAAAGTGAGGGGAATGTTTTATGCACGTACATGTTGATGCACGCATGTCGTGCAGATCTGAACAGATTCCCTCAAGCGCATTACTCAAAATGACTCGTCACTGTCCGGCTCTTCTCAAATGAATCTGTAGGTCATGAGATGATGACAAAGACAAACATCATGCCATCTGCCCAAAAAAGCCCCCACTTCTCACTGGCATCATCTTGAGCGTGATTAATAGCTGACTGCTGTTTTACGTAAGGAGAAACTGTGAGGACCTGTACAGGCCTGCATGCTGCAGTCGTTTTGTGGCGGTGAGCTGTGAATGAATCGCCTCCTGTGGCTTTTACAGCTCTGCCATGGCTGACAGAAGCTCCACTGCTAAAGAAACGTGATGAACTCCTACACACCTGTGTATCTCAGACAAATCAACATGCTGTGTTTGTCCATGTAAAACTCCCTGAGACCATGCCAGAGCGTTCTGGGAGGTTGCAAAATGGAAATAGTGATGCAAGTCACTGTGTTTAAATTCAAAGACAAACATGACAACACTATGTGACTTCCCACAGGAAGATGTTATCGCTCAGAGTTTGCTTTCATCGCTCAGCTCTCTGTTACGCTCTATTTAATATCAACCTCGTCTCAGATGCCTCTCCTGAAATTGAGGAGGAAAAATCTGAATATTCTAATATACTAAATGTTCTTTTGTTTGGGTTTCCCAAACTGGGGTTCTCGAGTTGATGAAAAGCTTTAATTAACTAAATCATAAAAATAAAGTCATTTAAAGTCATAAAAAGTAATTTTAAAATAAAACAATCAAAACAAAACATTTGATAAAAAAGATCCACGAATGTGTTGTTAAACAATGTTATTTTAGTATTATTTATATACCATTGTTTTTATTTATATTTTAAATTAGCTTTTAATTTAATATTTTCAATTTTCATTTTAATTAGTCATTTTTTTGTAATTTTGTTGTGGGTTTTTTTGGGTCTTTTTTTTGTTTTTAAATATTACTATTTAGGTTTAATTTTCATTTCAGTCTCAGTGTTGTTTACCTGTAATGTGACCATTAACCAACATCAGAGACCCGTGAACATGTGGTTAAATAGTGTTATTTTAGTATTATTTATATACTGTAATAATTGTATTAGTATTTTGAATTCACATTTTTCATAATTTCCATTTTAATTTTAGTTTAATTTTTTGCAATTTTGTTATGTGCATGGCTTTTTTTTTTATTGTCACTATTTATGTTTCAGTTTTTATTTCCAGTTAGTAATTTTAGTACTTACTTCAGTTAGTTGCCAAGCCAACATTTCTCATTTTCATTTAGTATGTTTTTCCATCTAACATTTATATTTTATTTTATTTTCAACAAAAATGTTTGTAATTGTTTTAGTTAACTATAATAACCCTGTTGTTAAATTATTGATATTATATCTTAAAATCTTCAAGAAAATAGTTTCGGCTGACAAAAAAGTTTGGGACTGCCTGGGTTGCTGAAATAAAGAATTGCCTTGAGATGACATTGGAAACATCACTATTGCAACTCTACAAGCAGGGCAGATATAAACAGGAAGTAGAGCTGATGAAAATAGCGACACTTTAAGGAAGTCCACAAGGCCTGAGGAGACTCAAATGACTTCTGCTCTTTATAAAGCAGACAGTGCTGACGTGATTCCTCTCTCTCCTGCCCTCTGCGCTGAATAAAGTCAGACAAGGTGCACTGCGTTCAGTTTACCAGACATGCAAGAACCATGATCATTATCTGAAGTCGAACAAGATTTGAGATCTGATCTGACTTGAGCGGAATAAGTTCAGCAAGTGTATTGTATGGTTCAGAAGACTTGAAACTGACTACTTTTATGATGCTGACTTTGTCAACAGTCCCTCTTAAATTTGTGCACCACCTATATCCGATCACATTTCATGAAGTGAGTGTACATGAAGTCTAAAAGAGGAATATCAAAGCCTCACTATTACACCACATCACCACATTTCTGCCTGAGGTGAGCAGCAGCATCGTGAGAAAAGTGCTCGGTAGGCATCTGGCCTTCTCTCTGTAGGGTTCTGCCCGTGAAACACTCTTCTAAGGGAAGGTGGAGGGCTGCAGCCCAGCGGATGTGTGTAATCTCAAACTGAAGGCTGCAAAGAAAACATCTGACGCACGGTTCCTCTTCCTTCCTCTCTTTCACCATGGAAACCCAATGAAAAAACACGCGCTACAAATGGCCATTCCTGAACAAGACTCAAGGGGAGTCTGAAGACTTTGTGCCAGTTACATCTGATATAATCTAATGCTAGTTTTAATTTATGTAACACACAGCTTTGAATTGTCTTATTCCTTCTACAAACACACAAAAACTGAAATATGTTCAAATAACAAAACAATGAACACGACAGTGAATAAATAGTTCAATTAACTAACCAACAATTCTTGACAAGAAATATAATAAACTGTCAGTGTTTGTTGTTGAAAAGCAATATTGTGTGGGTCACAGGTGTGCATTTACCTGCATTTTTACAACAGCTTTAAACACAGCTCATTTAGAGCTACAATTTCGAGCCGCATTTCTTTCAAATATTTTTAATAAAAATATTTTAAACTTTTATTTATTTAAATATTAAATACTGTAAATATTGTGTATAATAAATTATTAATTATTTTAAATGATGTTTATTATTACAAAATAATTGTTTAATTTTTATTTAAATATTACAAAAAAATGAATTGCAATTTGAGTAAATATTGTATGCAATAAATTCTTTAATACAACATTCACTGATATTACAATGTAAAGTACTATTATTTTTTATTTATTTAAATATTAAATATTGCAGTTTTTTCAAAATATTGCAGTTTTTTTTAAGTAAACATTGTTTACAAATAAATATTTACACCATATTTACCAATATTACAGCCAAATGTATTACATTTAATTTTTATCTATTTATTTAAATATTAAATATTTCAATATTTTAATTGCAATGTGAGTAAATATTGTGTACAAATAAATTATTGTATACAATATTTACTAATATTACAATAAAATCTTTGTTTATTTAACTATCAAAATTTTCAATATTTGCAATTTGAGTTATTACAACAAATATTTGACACAATATTTACTAATATTAGAAAAGTACTGTCTTAAAGTTTTATTTAAATATTTCTACATTTTTAATTGCAATTTGACTAAATATTATATACAATATTTGAACACAAACCAGCCACACTCTTAAAAATAAAGGTTCCAAAAGGATGTTTTTGCAGTGAAGCCATAGAAGAACCATTTTTGGTTCGCCAAAGAACCTTTCAGTGAATAGTTCTTACAAGAACCAGTTTGAAGTGCATTTAAAAAATCTAAAGAACCTTTTCTGCATTTGAAAGGTTCCATGGATGTTGAAGGTTCTACATAGAACCATTGATGCCAATAAAGAACCTTTATTTTTAAGAGTGCATCCAAAACTATTTTATCAACTCAAAATGATTTCTGAAAATCCTTTTCGAACCAAATCAACTCACAAATCTCCTACCTTCTCCGAGCACCATGTCCTTCAGCTTCTCCACAGCCTCTGCGAAGCGGGCGACATCTCGTAACAGCAAGGGAATGTCCTCCACCTCGATGACAGATGTCTCCGCAGCATCTACCGCATGTCCGTAGTTGAGAGCGGCCCGTACGTAACCCTTATGGAAACCCCAGGTCCCAGACGTCTGGAAGGCGAAGCCGGCAGCGCTGGCGTGACGACTGAGACCCGAGGGCCGCTTGAGGGTCCCGACAGGTGAACTGCACACTGTTAGCTTGGAGTGGGAAGACGGTGTTCCTGGGCAGGATAAGGGGCTCGAATCAGGAGGGGCCAGCATGCAGGGGCCATCGATAGTGTCATTGGGAGAGTGTTCCTGAAGGATGGACAACTGGGTTTAACATGGGATGGAAAGAGAGGGATGGAGTGTGAAAGACGGATGATTATGGAGATGAATATTATGAACCGGGTTAATGATACATGTGAAATACTAGTGTTATGAATATGGAGGTGACTGAAACAGTATCAGGTTGAAGACAGATTTACAAATCCAAACGAAGAGATCATTTGCAAAAACAGATAACTGTTAAGATCAAACTGCAGTTGGGTTGTTTTGATTAAACAATAATAACTAAAATACAGCTAACCAAAACAATAAAACACAATAAAAACATGATAACACAATAAAATTAATAAAAATTGAGTTCTCTGTTTTTACAAATCTTCAAATCTAGTCTGATTATTTGTTTATTATTTAACGCCTCATCAGCAGCAAAGGCTATTGGGTGACAAACATCAGAAATTCAAATCATAATAACAACAACAAAAAACCTACAGTAAATGAATCAGTGTTATTTTAGTATCATCAAGATTCTATTCACAAGTTTTGATTAATATTTTGAATAGGTTTTAAAATTTAATTAATACTATATATTTAATTAATAATCTTTTAATATTTAATTTTAAAGATTTAAGTTTTAATTTAGTTTCTGTTTTTGTCATTTTTAATAGTTTGTCCATTTAGCTTTTATTAATTTATTTTAGATTAATTAATTAATCTATTTTCACTTTTTAATATTACCTACTTTATTTATCTATCTGTTTAAAACTCATTCTGTGGTGATTATAAATAAATGTATTTATAACTCCAGGTGTTACACATTTATTTATAAAGTATTCATTAAATAAATTAATAATAAATGTATGAAATGTAATTGAATTGTATTATTATTATTGTGCACTTTTTAATATTACCTACTTATTACCTATTTATCTGTTTATCATTCAGTGGTGATTATATTTTAGTACATTATTAAACTTAATGAAACCAGTTGAACTCGATTTTTTATATTTTATTTCAATTATATTTTTGTGGTTTTAGCTTTAACTATAAAAAAACACTGCAATAAATATATAAATTATACAAAAAAAGCTCTTGCAGTTTCTTATCTAGTCTGATCACACTCTTAAAAATAAAGTTTCAGCATTGAACCCTTTTACTTTTCTTCAGTGAAACACAAAACAAATGTTTAGCATGATGTTCACACTGATCTTTTATTTACACAATAAAAAGATGGTATTTTTTTTAAACCAACAGCAGTCCGTACAATTTATGCAAAATATTCCAAGTCTTCTCAGCTATATAAAATTAGTCATCATTATTCACTGAAAATCAGAGTGAACATTATTCAGAATTACTACTTTTGTTCTGCACAAAAGAAAAAAAGTAAATCATGCAGGTTTGAAACAATACGAAGTTGAGTAAACGACAGAATTTTCAATTCTTTACCACAGTTTAAAGTGATAGTCAGGCCCGGATTGGCTAATCGCGAGCACCGGGAGGACTCCCGGTGGGCCGGTCTGTTTTTGGGCCACGAGGGCCTGTGCTGTCATGCCACTGGGTTGAACTATGCTGTTCCTAAGCTGCCTGCACTCATAGCAGCCCCACTCTTTTTATTTATTATTTTCACCAGACCATATCAGTAACAAATTCTCAATTGATAACTAATCATTCTTTTATTTGTGAACGTAGGCGTTTGAGGAAGGCTTTAAGACCAAGCGGAATCCTCTACCGGCTGCTCCCGCTTCACAGCTAACTGCACCCTTCACCGTCCGCTTATTTATTTCACAAAATCAGTTTGTTATTGATCATGAGCCCAACATCCAGCACGGCAGGAAAACATGTAATCTACCTGAGGGAAGACATCTTTCATTGTAAGTTAATGCTGTTAAATAAAGAGGGGGGAAAATGCATTACAAAAAATAAATAAATAAAATACTTCTAGCTAGGGCTGTGCGATATGACGATATATATCGGATGGACGAAATAAAAAGTCTATCGTTTCATATTATGTTCTATCGTTTATTTCGTGGTGTCGCAAAGTACATTGTTTACGGTAATACTTTTTCATCATTTGGCTGACTGCGATCTTTACACGCCACCACGGGGCGTGAAGGGGAGACAGAAGCAGGTGGAGAACGACCAGAACTAAACGAGGGACTACATCTGTAGCATGGACACGCGTTTTTAAGCACTGCAGTTTTAAAACAACCGATTTTAAGCTGTTGAAACGCAAACAACAGCGCTATGTGTGCACCGTCTCTGTTTCTGTGTGAGAGGACCGCGCTTTTTTTTCCGCTTTATTGGCTTTGAACGATTACATAAACACACGTATATGCGTCAGAATCCCCGTCTTTGCAAGTATCCTCATAAACACAGTGATTTAGGTCTTAAGAGAGAAAACAGCTGAAAGAGAAAACGCATATGTAACAGTGTATTGGATCCGGACTTCGGTCTTAAAGGGGAAGCGCTCCAATATTCGTTCTGTCTGTCATTCATATTAATCATAGCACATTGCTAGAAAATCTCTCACTGCTCTTGACTAAATCACTTTTGTAACTTTAATAAGAAGAAATAAAATAAAAAAATGATATATTTATATATATATATGTATAGAATCTATACATAATACACATGTTAATTATATATATGATAGATAGATATAGCACTATCTATCTATGATAGATATAATTAACATGTGTATTATGTATAGATTCTATACATATATATAAATATTATTAAAAAATAATAATATATTTATATATATGTATAGAATCTATACATAATACACGTATTAATTATATCTATCATAGATAGATATAATTAACACAGTGAAGACTAATTAATTTACACAATGTATGTAGCGTTTCTTATTTATTGTAGTTTTTGTCCTATTGCTTGCAATTAGTTTCTTATTCTTATTTCATCACTGACTTTATCTTCAGTGAGCTTGAGTTTTTTTTTTGTGTCTCTTTTTAGGCTTGTATTAGTTTGATATTGACATTGGTGACAAGGATTATGACAATTCTATAGTATCAAAGATTTTAATATCATAAAAACCTTTTTAAAAGAAAAAAAATACTATATCAGGATATATATCGTTATCGTGATATAAAATTAGTCATATCGTGATATAAGATTTTGGTCATATCGCCCACCCCTACTTCTAGCGTAGGCTATTCTTAAATTTGGACCTCCTTATTGAAGTAAAAATCCAAGCACCAGAAGCGGCCCACACACTCTAAGTTTTGTTTAATTGAAAAATATGCATTTTCATTGGACTGACAGTGAATGACGACAGCATTTTCATTTTGTGTGTACTATCCCTTTAAGTTCTCTCAAGAACCATTTTGACTGTTCAGGTTTCTTGAGGTCAACCATATGGTTCTATAATGTTTCAAGAAAGTTATCACAGGTTCTTCAGATCATTGAATAGCATCATCTGTTAAGCCCTTCTGGGTTCACTTCTATTCTATTCTTGTTTCCACCTGGAACTGCGGCTCGTTCTGACATGACTATTGCATGACTTCCTCTCAGTTTATTTCTGGTATTGTTTGCGAAACAAAGAGCAAGACGTACTTCTTGAGTGTTCTTCAGCAGGCATTGTTCACCACTGACAGTTTTACAGCAATGTTGATCAACAATATGCAACATTAAACAATGAATACACTTCGCTCTTGAAACAACTCGCTCTTTCGAGTCGACTCTTTTAAATGATTCAGTCGAACCAATTCGCAATGTGTTAAATCGCTCGCCTGGTGTGATCCGGTTCACTGAAACGAATCATCCGAGCAAATTCGTTACAAAAGAATCGTACCTCCCACACATGGGGTCCAATATCTATAAAGAATAGAGTACATTTACTCTTTCAAACATAATTCTGTTGTGAACTAACGTTACTTGAGGAAATAAATAGGATAATTGTGAACCCATTTGTTAAGCGTTTAAAATAAAGCAAATGTTGTAACGTTAAACGCGCCAGTTTTCTGGAAGATTAAATATGTTTTCTCTTTTTAAACACGTTTACAGTATTAGAATCAACCTAAAGCACTAAAACTAAACTCGGTTTTAGTTTTCCTCAGAAGGGTTGTTGGTCTTACCGAAGGGTTTTGCGCAGAGTTGCTCTTTTTGGAGGCTGAAGGCGCTTTATTCGTCGGCTCCTTCTTCTTTCGAGAGAACATTGTTCACGCCGTTTGCTCCAGTTCACTGAAATCGCACCGCAAAGTTTTAGGAATGAGACAAATACTTGTGAAAATGTCTCCTTAGTTCTTCTGCGACTGACAGTTACTTCCCCATCATGATGTTCAGTTACTCTTCCTGCTGCAGCCTCGCGCACACCGCGCGCCCGTCTCGAGACGCTGCTGGCACCTGCTGGAGAGACACTAAACAAACATCACCTGAGATGACAAATATTGACATTCAGATATTACTCACGCAGCTTTCTTCAGTTCTTTGTGTCAAGGAAGGGCCGGAGTGGGACTCTTTTTCAGTCCTGGAGTTTCGGCCCACTTTAGTTCATTGCTGACTATAGCTATTAAAATAATATAGTGCTGTCAAACGATTAATCACATCCAAAATAAAAGTTTTTGTTTACATAATATATGTGTGTGCACTGTGTATATTTATTATGTATATATAAATACACACACATACAGTATATATTTTTGAAAATATTTACATGCATACATTTATATTCAGATAATTAATATTATATATAAATATATTTAATGTATAAACAACATTTTTCTTAAATATATACATGCATGTGTATTTATATATACATAATAAATATATACAGTACGCACATATATTATGTAAACAAAAACTTTTATTTTGGATGTGATTAATCGTTTGACAGCACTAAAATAATGTCATTAAAACCTCAGTATAGACTATAAGTCTGCAATATTCTCTACAGCCTTGTAATTCATTGTATTTTTCTAGAGCTTTTTTTATACTGGCCTTTTCAGCGTCGTCTTTTTGCTTTCTATTATCCATTTTTTACCAATTATTTTTTGCTTGCATATCTCCAACAACTGTTTTTTTTTCTTCTTCTGAGCAATGTGCCGCTGTCGGGGGAGTCAACAGATTATTGCCAAGTAACTTCAGAAATGGAAAACAAGGGACTTTTATAAGAAAATAAGGGACGGAATAAGGGACGCTCAAAATATTTGTACTGTAACATAATGCATGTCTGCCTGCATGCAGTTAAAAATTCTCAGAAATAATCACATTTGTTTTGCTTAACCTATATATACAATTATTCAAAAAATAATTTTAATGTCATACAAAAATAAATTTAAAAGTAAATTGTACTCGTGTAGTAATTTAGGAGATGAAACTGTGATATTATTACATACATACAAATGGCATGAAATTTGAAAGCATAACAACTGAAGGTCAATAAAGCATTTTTGGCAATGGCACTTACATTTTTTAACTAAAATATTATTGCAACCATATGCAATAATATTTTATTTCACTATGAATGAATGAAAATGTATATTTTTCAATTGAAGAAAACGAGAGTGCGGGCTATAATATAATGAGGTTCGTTCCGCGGAACTCAAATTGTCATGTGACGCTGAATTATTTTATTAATTTAAATAAAAGGTTATTCTAATTTTAAAAAAGTGCTTTAATTAAATTAATAAAAACAATAATTAAAAATGTGTGTATGTACAGTCAAACCAAAATTTATTCAGACACCTTCTACATTTCTCACATTATCACAGTTTATTTGCTATAGTTTAGAAAACAGTATGAAAAAATATGACAAGAACTCAAGAGTTAAACTGTCAGAGCAACTTCATGTTGATAATGTCAGATAACTTTGATAGAAAGGTATGTAACCAAACATGGTCAGGTCAAAGTGTCAAATCAAATTTTTGATCAGTTTTACTGGTAGTCCACTGTGTGAAGAATTTTTGGGCATAATCTGTCAGTTTATTTTGCTATCCTCACTTACATAAATTAACTATAGTGTCCTGCACCCACCAGTAAATAATAAATAATTATTTTTTTGTTATAAATTAACAAAATTATATCTGGTGTCTGAATAATTTTTGGTTTGACTGTAAATCTATGCAAATAGACACATTTAGACAGTTTACAGTGATGGTATGAGATGGTAATACCATAGTACAGAAGCTGAATGAACATATTCATATTCTATGGTACTCCAAGGTCCCATATTTATGCTGCAAAGGTGGCAACAGAAGCACTTCTGAAGTGGCATTTAGGTGTCTTCACACGGACTGTTTAATTACAGCTGTATACTTTGATACTACAAGCTGAGCAAGAATACTTTTTTTTTTTTAAAGGGGTCATATGATGTGATTTCAAGTGTTCTTTCTCTTTGGAGTGTTACAAGCTGATTGTGCATAGATAAGATCCCTGAAGTTGCAAAGACTAAAGTCTCAAAACCAAAGAGATATTCTTTATCAAAGTTATGTCTACGTCACGATGTGGAAATATTAGCTTAATGCCGCCCAAATGTTCACGCAGAGAAAGAAGGCATGGTTTCAGTAACTGCAGTAGTGTTGATGCAGCCGTGTCAGGGAGACGCTGTGTTTCTATGTGAAAGCAAAAGCACTTTATTAGGCTTCTGAAGTAGATTCATTTAGGAATCATTAAGATTATTTACAGCACAAACCAGATGTTCGATTTTGTGCAACGCATTTTATGGATGACTGTTTCGTGAACCTAGGAGAGGAGGTAATTCTGATTTCGCTATGAAAATCGTGCTTCTGAATCAGCGACTGTAAGTATGTTTTGTTATTAGTTTAAGTATTTGCTATTGACTGTTCAAATGCGGAGTTTCGTGCGGCGTGTGCGTGAGAGAGAGAGAGAGACAGGGTCACATCACAGCACGTCAGCTATCTTAATCGCGGCTTGTTTGCAAACACATACGATCATCATCACTGTGTCTGTCACACGACTCTGTTCCCCTCTCAGGCTTGAACTGATGGTAAAACTAAGGACATTATTAACTGTCTTTATATTTACTTTGAAAGCTGAAGATCGAGATAATGGTAAGGGGCGTTGCATTTCAGACGCGTGCTTGTGGTGTTCGGCCAATCACAATGCACTGTGCCAGTTGGCCAATCAGAGCAGACTGTGCTTGTCAGAAGTAGGGGCTTTGTAGAAAACGACACGTTTGAGAGAGGCGGGGCATAGAGGAACTATAATAATGTACAGTATTTGAAATAATGTGTTTTTTGAACATTAAAGCATGTCAACATATTCTGTTACACCAAATACACAAAATAATGATCTTTAAAATAGCATCATATGCTTATATATACATCATATGCATAACTTTTTTTGCATCTTTACGCTTTAATTTTAGCAAGCACAGAGCAGCCTTAACTTGGCATATTCAGATTCTAAAGTATTAACATTGTATTTCTTAGTTACCTATTCCTCTAGGGGAAAAAAAGCATAAATGAGATGCAGCATAAATGCTTTTACACAGCAATTGCCACTATACTTTGATACTGAGCAGGAATACTTTTGTCTGGCTTTTATGCAGCATTGCATCTTCACACTTATTTTGAGCAGGCACAGAGCAGGCTTAACTCACCATGTCCATATTCTAAGGTATTAACATGGCATTTATTATGCCAAATTTACACTATAAAGGTTGCACAGAATTTTTGCGTTTGACTGTTTAATGCTGCTCAGAGGTAGCATTAATGCATTTAAACAGCAAAGGTAACTGTATAATTTGATGCTGGGGCTACGGTGGGTCAGAGCAGGCCTTATTTAGTCTGGCTTTTATGCAGCATTACGCTTCACACACAATTTTGAGCAGGCACAGAGCAGTCTTAACTCAGCTGTGTAAAGATGCTTCTAGAAATAAAACTGACTGACACAGACAAGAAGCATTTTGAACAACGTCTTAAAATTTTATTGTTTGTTAAAAATTATATTGCAGTACAATATATTCCTTCTGTTAAATGTAGAAAACGTTCAGAATGAGTCAAAAGGCACATTTTGTTTACACTATTTACAGTTCCATCTAAACTCATAAATATTGGGATAAAACAAAGAAGCCCAAAGTAAAAGTGCTGAACAGAATTCTAACTGGAAACAATAATAATATAACAATAATAATATCAACAACAGCCACAACAACAACAACACATACAATCAGTAGCAGTTTTAATAAATGTTTTGTTTTTTATTATTAAAGTGTTCATTTGTGATTTCTTTGTACTTTCTGTAAATTCTGGCAAGTTGTCAGGACAAAAGGAGCAGGTAAAACACATTTGAAAGTTTTTTTACACACAAAAAAATGCTTAACCCTTGCACACTGTTCGTTTGGGGGTGACACTCGTGCTGTTTGGGGTCTCCAGAGACCCCAGGCAACAAAATGTTAGTGTAAAAAAATAATAGTTTTGTTTTTAAACAAATGTAATTTTACTCAGTTTATTAATGTTTTTACTCCACATTTGTGCAGCTTTTGGAGGAGTTATGATATTTTTACATTTATATAAATAATTTAAATGTATACAAAAACAGCTTTTTATGTAAAATTCATTTTATAAAAGACCCACATTCCTATGGTTTAATGCCAAATTGTTTCCATCTATTTGAAAACAAACAATTTTAAAATTAAAAAACATGAAATTTTAACTACAGCCACCAGATGGCTCTAGAGCATTACTCAATGGCTCATTTGCCATTTCCACATAGGTATACATCTTTTCACAAGTTTTTATTTAGATTTATGTTAAGAGATTATAAAACCATTACTGTAATAATATAAAATTAATCTTTGTCAAAGTTTAGCATTTTTTGTACTGAAATATTTTTTGCAATTCTGACACATAAGTCAAACCTGTATTTGGTGTTATATGTGTGTATTATTCTGTATATGTGTGCGTATGTGTTTGCATTTATTCTCCATCGTGGATGTGTTGTGGTGTCCCTCCATCATTTCCATGTGTGTTCTTCATTGTAGCTGATTTTTATTAGCCAAATTATGTAAGAAGGAGCCACTCGCATCAAGTCAGTTTTTCATTTCTTATGAGTGGGTTTTATGGGTTTGGGGGGGTGAGGTGGGGGTCGTGTGTATTTTTCCTCCATCGTGGATGTGCTGTGGTGTCATCCCTTCAGTTTTTGTGTGTTGTCTGCATTGTAACTGACATTTTTGACAAATTACGTAACAAAAAAAAAATCTACATATTTTTAGTCTCCTATTGATGTCTATGGGTGATTTATTGATGATAATTTAGCGTAATCGTTCTGCATTGTGAATGTGTGGAAGGGGTGCCACTTCATTTTTGTGTATTTTGTGGTCTGCATTGTGGTAGATTTATTGATTTTATCTGACAAATTAAAAAGAAAAAGTATTGATTTTATCGTTTTCCCATTCATTTCAATTCAAACATGATAAGTGTGACGTTTTTTCTAACATACAACTAGATATCAATCCAGTTTTATTTTTTATTTGTAGAGCTACCAAGTGTTGACAAACGTGCTAAGTCTCATGTCATATAGATAAAGGGAACTTTTTTTAATTTATTTCAGCAATCGTCATCTGGGGTGACCCCAAACAGTGCACAAGGGTTAAACTGAGTAACTGGAGCCAATCACAACCTCATGGGAACTGGATTGTTTTTTTGTTCATTACCAATCCAGTTTCGAAACCGCTTGCATAAAAATTATCCAAAAAAAATCATATCAAAAGCAGAGAACATGTAGTAATACTCGAGCAATATTCCCAAATTCGCATTTTCTCTCATACACTTCAAGTCTAGAATACGGCAGCCAGGCGTGTAGAATACAGTAGTCAGTATCACGCGTCTTTATCTGTGACGGCGCATTCTTTCCCTCGACTTTTCCTGAGATTAAGCACGACTGTACGGAGCCTGCAGAAACTGCACAGAAAACTTTGGTGCGATGGGAATCTAGACGCCCGACCCTAAACAGAAAACTGAAATTTCGAGTGAAGGAATAAGTAACACGCAGATGCCAGATAGCAGCGCAGGACACTGCAGTTCCATTTGGTGGCAGGTTGCAGGCTTTGATTCTGTGTTTTGGGAGCAGGAGAAATCAAATAAAACCCTGACAAGGCATTGGAAAAGTGTTTCAACTTCTACATGTGATTATAACAAAGTCTACCTCTACTAATAATGTCCCTTGGATATAAATAGCAACAATAATAATAATAGTATTAATAACAATAATAATAATACGAACAGCAATAGCAAAGACGGCAATACATTTGCTTCCATTCCAACTACACGAGAATACAAGACCAAAAGGAAAAAAACATTGACCTCATACATACAAACAAACCAACAAACGAATCAGTTTCGTTCTCTTAACAAATATAATATTCTTCCAACACAATTCAAAAATATCACTTCTGAACAGATACAAAGAGAATCGAGAGTTGTTCGTGGGGCAGTATTTGATTTATAGAATATTCGTTTGGTTTTTATTGCCAAGTCTCACTCTCGCACGATAGAAAGTCGTCTCGACGTGAGGTCCAGTGGTTCAGCGCTCGTTCACAACTAAGTCTGCTAATAAATCATTTGGTTCTCGATTCCCAAAGCTCACGACGATCCATCCGCGATCTATTATATTTTATAAAATAATCTTTCGTTTGGACAGTGATGAGTCTATACGATACCTGAGAAAGTATTCTGCAGAAAGCGATCTACTCTTGAGCGGCGCCATCGCTATATCGTGAACGAATCTGTCCCTGTGTTCGGATTATTGAAATGTAGATAGAATATGAGAAATTCACAGGGTTATGGGGTCAAACAGCAGTTTCAGAATCATGCGATCGGGTCCGAACACCCTCTACAAAGAAGCCCAGGTAGAGAAGACCGACACCGGAGGAAATAAATAATATAGCACTACTCTGTCTAGAAATATATATATATATATATACGCACACAAGACTGCATCTGAAGGAGATAAAGGCACTGATTTAACAGAAGGCATTCATTCGAAAAGATAAAACTCCCTAGGACAGGAAACAGTATACACCAATATCTTAATAAATAAAAATCTCTTTTACCTCAATGTTTGCTGTGATGAAATGGTGGGTGGAAAAGCCCTATTGCTTCAAATAAGGCAAACAAAAACCAAATTGATTTCAAGTGCCCATGTACTTTTAAAATCATCTTCATTGATCGTCAACGAACCGAACGCAACTCTTAGCTTATGGACTGAGAATGACTGGGAAAAAAACTCAAAAAACTTTTGACTGTGCATGTTTGAGCCTCTAGGTGGCATCCCAGTCTACTGATTTGAACTGGATGACGGACTGGCGGTGATCCGAGGGCGGTTCATGGATCATGTGATCCAGCATCTCCAGGGCGTCCATACTGCTGTGGCCGTTTGGTAACAGATGCGTCTGTTCGGAGGAAGAGGATGACGGCGTGAAGTGTGAGGAGGAGGAGCTAGAGTCCGATAGGGAGGAGTTTGTAGGCGCTAATGTGAATAAGGAGGAGGAGTAAGGAGCAGGGGGCGGAGTTGAGGATGGCAGGGCTTGAGAGGTGAACGGGTACTGAAGTTGCGAATCAGGGGAGGGGTAACCGAAGTCCAAGTCATCTAAATCAAACTCATTGTTCGTTCTTTCTGTAGTAGGCTGAGTGGCATACGATTGCATGGCTTGGGGTTGCGATGGCAGGGATTGCGACTGCAAGGATTGCGACCGAAGAGGTTGCGACCGTGCATGTTCGCTTGCGTGTTGTTTCGACAACAAGTGTGCATTCGAAGTGTGCATCGTGCGTTGACTGTTTGGGTGCAGCGCAATGTGCGAGGATTGCGCCGACACGCCAGTTTGCTGTTGCATTTGCATGAAAAGCTGCAGCATGAGCGATGTGTCTTGGCCTCGCTGCATCTGCGACAAAATCGCGCGCGAGCCGCTCTGTTGCTGCTGCTGCGTTAGCACCCCAAACGACGAGTGATTCTGCTTTAGTGTGTGAACGTGCTGTTGCGAAACGTTCAAAGCGGCATGCGACGGCGACGAAATGCGCATGTTCGGGGTTAATGCCACCTGCCTGTGTCTCTGCTGCTCCTGGGAAATCAAATCTTCCAAGTTGAACGTCTCGGGGACACCCGCGCATGGGCGTCCTCTAAAGCCTAGCATGCCTCCGTTTAGCGACACGCCTTTTAGGTCTGGCGCAGGCGTTTTGATGTCTGGCGATGGGCAGGGGCTGATGGTCAGATCCAGGACTTCGCTGACGGCTTCGCTCTTCGGCAGAAGGGATCGTGGGTAGGGAAGGTGGTTCTGAAGCAAGTGGGGAGGGTTTGCGATGAGCTTGCGGGTGTTGATCATCTTGGCCAGCATCTCTTGGCGCAGACGCTGGTCATTTGCGAACTGCTCTCTCTCCCGTCGTGCTTTCTTCACCTCCTCGTCCATCCGAGAGAGCTCAGCACGCACACGGGATACGCAGGTCTCTGGGATTTTTATACCTGACACACACACACATACACATACAAGATTGTTATTTTCTTCTTGAGGAGAGAAAATCAGACATACAGTCAAAACCAAAAATTATTCAGATACCACATATATTTTTTTATATTTTGTTACTAGTGGGTGCAGGACACTATAGTTCATTTATGTAAGTGAGGATAGCAAAATAACGTAAATTGTGACATATTATACCCAAAAATTATTCATACAGTGGACTACCAGTAAAACTGATAAAAATCGATTTTTGACACTTTGACCTGACCATGTGTTTTTCTTTAATTGCTAATGCGACCTTTTTACACCACAGACTGAACAAAATGAAGCATTGCTTGGTAATTGGTTGACTTAAACTGGTATTATCTAATTGTGTACTTAAAGTCCGTGTAAAGTCAATATTAAATGTGTGTTCTGAGTTTGTCACACCAAAATGTGTTATTAACCACCCAGCCAAATTTGAATGCTAAAAAAAACGCCAAGTAAATAAATTAAGGTATCAAAATCTTGAAAAAATAAGCAGTATTCTCTGCTCTCAAACGCTGGGGGTGTGTCCACTGGCGGCGCTGAAACCACGCCCACTCGCGGGAAAGCTGCCGTCTCTCTCAACGGTCTTCCTCTAGCAGCTTATTTAATAAGGAGACCGAGCTGTTTTGTAAATAATCACAACCAGGTATTATGCATTTACGTGACGAAGACATAGCTAGCTAACAAACTGTAGGCTGTAGTAACTAACGGTAATGACAGTAACTCGTGATTGAGCCGTGAACCACTGATGTTAATGCGCTCTAGTTATTAGGTGTGTTCGATTGAAGCAGCGCTGCAGAACGATCAGTGTTTGATATCAAAGTACCGCGACAGCGATTCGCTCTCTGTAGCTCTCACTGTTCTTTGATGTCACACACAGATCAGTCTGTGCAGTCAGTGCTGCTTCAAGTCGAACACACGTTATAGCGTTGGGAAAGGGGCCGTGCTCGGTGGCTCGATTCCGTCATCGAGTCCTGATTTAGCCACGCCCAAAACATCCTGATCACAAAAATGGAGAAAAACTGTTTAACGGTCTAACTCCACAATTAAGTACTACATAGTTCACAGTCTTCGTAACATGTTTCAGCAATGCATTTCTAACATTTATAATATGTTTACAAACAATTCTCAGAATTGACTTTACACGGACTTTAAATTTAACAGCTGACAGCTATTCAAACAAATTCATTCCATACCTTTTTATCAAAGTTATCTGACATTATCAATTTGAATTTGTTCTGACACGGTTTAACTCTGAGTTCTTCTCATATTTTATTACCATTTTCTAAACTATAGCGAATAAACTGTGATAATGTGAGAAACGTTGAAGGTGTCTGAATAAATTTTGGTTTGACTGTATAAAAGCCCGATAAAAACGATAACTATATAACACACAATAATGTTGTTTATTAAAAGTCTGTGCTGCAGTTTTGTCATCTGCTGCTTTAAATGCACAAGCTCTTTAAAGTCAGGTGGATTCTGATTGGCTGTCAGCCAATTGTTGATCAGCTAAAAAAAATAATTCTGTAAGTGATTACAACGGTATCTTTCCAATGTGCCATTATCGTTACATTTTTCTAACTATATCATTATCGTCCTTGGTATGAATGGGCCTTAACTCTTAATTGTGATAATCAATACTCAGGACAAGTTTTAAGATAAATCTGGGATATTCATTGTTAGCGCTGCACAATAACAGATAAACGGTTAATCGTGATATAAATGAATAAATGAAATGAATAAATAATCGTGATTATTGAGATTTAAATTTCTTTTTATATTTCATCAGAATTATTGCACTTTCAAAAAAGCACAAATCAAGAGAACATCAACTGGTTCACTCGCAGATTTAGTCACAGCGAACAGCGCAAACGAGCACGTGAAAGAAAACAGACCAGCTGCATTACACTTTTATTTGAGCAGAATAACTCAATAGAGATTGCTAAACTCCAAACTTACATATTTGCTAGTATTTTCTTCTCATGAGCACTTTTTTCATAATGTAGACAAAGTGCATGCACATGGTTACCAGGTTGAGAACATTTAACAAACCACTGGGCAGAAAATGTATCAATTTCAGAAAAAAGCTCTGATTGGGGGATTTAAAACCTTGACATTTGGCAACCACAACTATGAAGCTTGTGAAGGCTTGTTACCAATGTAAGATACTGTAAATGCCAAATTACATTGAAAGGTTTTCAGGATAAATAACCGACAGGCAGGTGTATTAATATTGCAGGTGATTATGTTGAAACGAGAGAAGCTCGTGATGGTGATTAAAATACAATTTATCGTGCAGCCCTATTCACTGCAATAATTAGGAAACAGGATTGATAAGTAACAGATAACAAAACATCAACTCACCAACTTGCTTGCTGTTCTGTTTGGTTTTGAGCCGTACAATCTGCAGGATGCTGGAGTTGGTGATGTCTGAGACGATGTCAGACGCTCGTTTCCAGACCCTCAGCAGCGCTCCACACAGCATGTGATACTGCCTGAGACGCATCCCCAGAAAACACTCCTGGCCCTCCTCGATCAGCTTACACTTACCCGTCCTACCACAAACACACTACACTGTTAAAGCTGCGGTTACATTAAATGTTACTGTGTGAAATTCAATCATTTCAATGGAAATTTCATCTGATGGACTTCCATTAGCGAAGAAATTTCCCTATGCGATTTTTGCGTTGGGTTCAGGTTCATTAAACTGTGAAACACAAATTTGCAGCAAAGTTGAAGATTCACAATGGACAAGGTGCTCATTCTCGCAGTGTTAACTAAATATACACTGATAAAACTAAATCTAAAACTATTGGAAATCACTTTTGGTAACTGAATTAAAGCTTAAATACATCAAAATAAAATATGAAATCTAAAAATACTTTATATAAAGATGTGAAAAAAGTTACCTAAAAAAAAAAAAAGTAATAAGTTTAGGTTATTAATTGTATTATTAAATTACAAATACCAAAACTTAGATATAAATTAAAGATAAATATTAAAAAACAAATAAAAACAACTAAAGCACATAAAATGACTAACACTCACTTATTGTAAAAAAAAACAAAACACTGAAATTTGTTTTCGGTAATTGAAAAAAATTGCTTAAATATAACAAAATAAAATTATATGAAATATAAAAATACTGTATAAAAATTACATGAAAAAATAAACCTAAAAACAACTACATTTACTACAATTACTAAAACTCAGATATAAATTAAAGCTAAATATAAACATTAAAAAAAACTAAACGAATAAAATTAAAACAAAAAAAAACTAATTCAAAACATTAATAAACATTATAATAGTATATGAATAATACTAAAACACACTGTTTTGTATCACACTACACATCAATATTATAAAATCATCCATAAAAAAGATGTTTGGAAAGCAAACAGGGTTGGTTTATTTGCTACCTGGCAGAATAGCTTTGCGTCATCATTATCACCTGTGAAATCTTGCAAGCAACAGTAAATGTGACCACACCTTTAAAGCTGCAGTCTGTAAGTTTTGCCTCTTTGTTGCATCTCTGTTTGAAACCTGCCATTGCAGTTACTTGCAGAATTATTTTCATTACGTGGGTTGTGCACCGGCACGGCTCCAGCGCAGATGAATCTAATGTTTTGAGGAGTACGTGTGGAGGTCAGTCACTGCACCGGTGTGGATCCTGTACTTCGGAATCACAGATTCTAGCCAAATAAGAATTTTCACCGGATATTGTCATCTGAACAAGTAAGTAATAAGTCTGCCACTTTTGTTCTGACCAACTGAGGAAAAAACATTACAATAAATCGCGCTACCAATGGTGATTAAATCTAACGATCGGTTTGCTCATATCACATCAAAACCGTGCAAATTATTATTATTGTTATTAGGCCTGCCCCTCAACTAAAGATTTTTCTGGTCGACTAGTAGTCGTTCATTTGAAGCCTTAGTCGACTCATTGCACGCAGTGTACAAAACTTGTGTAATCCCACATAGGCTATCTGTAATCAGATGCACATTTAAAACTAGAATATAATCTAATTAAAGTCACATGTATTTCATAAACACATAATACTTTCTGGATTACAATCTGCTGTCAAAATGATAAATGTAATTATTCCAGCTGCTGTAAGAAAAGGCTATAAACGACCCTCCACCTGCAGCATCGGCACATGCAATATAGACTATTATCCGGGACAACTTCTTTATGTTTACAGACGTAACATAATTGCTCAAAAATTGATTTCGGATCATTTGTAACCAAAAGTAGTTACGGACTGCAGCTTTAAACACACACCCTTCATCAGTTTACAGAGTTGTATTATAGTTGTTAATTAGCTATTAGTGCAAATTACAACAAAAACCTAGCAAAGAAAAATTTAGAGGTTTTTTTTCTGGCACATATTGAAATACACTGTCAAAAACAAAAAGTATCAGGGTCAACAAGGGTCAGAGTCTCTACTGACACAATGTGTCACTCACCAGTTGGCATGCGTGCAGTTGGTGAAAGAAAAGTCAAACTGGTTCTTCCAGAAATCCTTTGCTTCATCGGGTGTCACCTTCAGAGTGGGAAGAAAAACACTTGTAGAACATGCTTTACATTTAGTGTAAACCTGGACCTGGACCACTAAAAGTGGCAAAAAGTGGCTTTTTTAAATGCCGTTTTTGATTTTTTTAGTTCATCATAACACTTGATATCTTTACAATATTGTATTTTAGGGCTAGTTATATGTTTAATGCTAGAGGTCGACCGATATGTGTTTTTCTCTGGGTCGATGCCGATATTTAGAAATCATGGCAGCCGATGGCCGATATATGATGCAGATTTTTTTGGCCGATTTTCTTTTTTTCCCCTTCATCTCATAAAAGAAAAGTTTGTGTAAATGATTATTGCAGGGTACAAGATAGTAATAGTAGTAGTCTAATTCATAGTAATAATACATGGTTTAAACCTTAAGCACCTTTTCAAAACAGTTCTGAAGCATGCTTTTTGTTTATGTTTGTTGACAGACACCAGTGTTTCCTACAGACTTGCAAATGCAAATTTCATATAAATTTCATTCATATAAAAACACCCGCGCTGCATTTTAATTTTCAAACGTGCAGTGCTCAGTTTATTCAACGATGTATAAGCTTTTTGGAGAATCTATTTGTGGCGGTCAGTTTTGATATTGTGACGAGCCGCCACAAATAACTCAATGCATGGGAAACACTGGACACTGCTATAAGTCAAAAGGCCATAATCTAAGTGATAACAAAAATAAAAGCACACATATTACACAACCTGCTGCAAATAACTGCGTGCACTGGCCACGAGTGATGACATTGTGGAGGCTATTGTCGGACCCATAGACACATTTAATGAGGAAAGTTAACGGGCACGTTATAATCATCCCAGAAGTTTCGTCTGAATTGCACGTGTTTCTACTTTCACATGCAAATGACTTGTTGCACTTATGAATATGTTGACTTTCTGGCATCAATTATAGTAGGGTAAAACGTAATTACGTTTTCAAAACATCTGTTTTCCCCTGCCATCATTAGCTGAAGCTGTGTGTGAACAAGGTGCGGCTGCAGAGTGTCTCACGCAGCCAGTGTGAGATTCTCCAGTACAGCATCCTACAACAACGCTTAGCCGCGTATTAGATGTGTCTGCCTATAAATCGACCTAATTTGCATCACAATCGGCCGATGCCGATTAATTTAGAAATTATCAATCGGTCGACCTCTACTTAATGCAGCCAGTCAGACATCAGTATTCACAGTCTCAGAGGAGACTGAATGAGATATAAAGTTGTTTTAATAGAAAAATAATCAGTAATCTCTATAATCCTGCCAGCAACTCTGATCTTAATTGTTTTAAACTACAATCTCGACTGTACTCAGGTTTAGACCAAGCAATCAAACCGACTTCAAACATTCAAACATACATGTGTGTTCGTGACAGACCCGGTCTCTACCACTGGATGTCACTGTGCAACAAGAGCTCTGATTTAACATTATATTCAGGGGTGCACATAAGTTTTTCAGCCTGGTTCTCATAAGAGCACCTTGAGATTTGGCTTGGTCTTCACACTGCACATAGTGTGACATTAAAAATAACTATAATTTTTTTTATTAATATTATTGCACTTTATGTTTTTTGTTTTTTTATATAAATGAATAAACATAATAATGAAGTGTGATAATACTATTATATTTTAAAATAACCTTATTTTTGTTTTATTATTTTATAGTAAACTTAAAAATAAAATGCTAATATTTGCTTTTTTTAAATATGAATTTTCATTATTTTCAAGCTTAAAATCAGCAAGCTTTTATTTTGGTGGGTTGCTGGGAAGTAAGTATATGTGCTTCTGGGTTTAGTGCTGCCGACTGAAGAGCGTCAGTGAATGAAACAGTTTTGCATTGTGCTTTGAAACCAGCAGCGAGTAGCCTAGATTTATGTTTTCAGTTTTAATAGAAATCTTAAATACAGTACAGTTTGTCGTTCTAAAATGGTAATTGTGCATAAACAGCTGTCAACCATGTCAGTACGCAAATGAGCGGTCTGAACTTATTTATACACTTATGTGCTCCCCTGATTATATTCATGTGTGTGAGCTGTAGGGACGGGTTTAAAGGAACTGTAGTAAGGACTGACAGTGTCTGATGGCTTTTGCATGTTGTACCTTATAATATCTCAGGAGCAGGTTGTCCAGGTTCTCAGGATGAGCCTGTTTACCGATGTTTGGTTTATACAGAAGGAGATTGCGACCCCGACCCTGTTCGGCAAGCAGGACACACGGCTGACTCCCACGCAGCTGAACACAAACACACATATATGGTGTTAAAAAACTCAAAGATGGCTGCATAAACATAGGAAGCTTGATTTATTGCCAGACATCAGTGTGTGATGATGTTGTGTACCTTGTTTGAGAGGTAAAAGCCTTCATAGTCCCCAGTGAGTTTCTCTGCTTTACTGCAGGCCTCTTCCCAGGGCATCCCACGATCCACACTGATCTGAAAACAAACACAACACAATGTCAGGACTTTTCTAACACTAACTAAATAGCAATTACATATGTGGCCAAAAAAACTAGAACACTAGTATTTTCAGCAGGCAGCTAAAAATGTTTTTAAGTCAGTTATTTCTATATTTTGCTGTAGTGTGTCAGTAGGAAATATCAGTTTACATTTCCAAACATTCATTTTGCCATTAAATGTAGTAATCCAGTGTCATCAATGTTATAAACTGAGTTGCTTCATATTTTTGTGGAAAGTGTGATACATTTTATTTTTCAGGATTCTTTGATGAATAGAACATTTAAAAGAACAGCATTTATTTGAAATGGAAATCTTCTGTAACATTATAAATGTATTTACTGTCACTTTTGATCAATTTAATGCATCCTTTCCTCACATGTACCTTATAGAGGATGACCTGACCCTCCTGAGGGTTTCCTGGAGTTAAAAACTTCTCCTGCGTTTCCTCATGAATCTCATCATTACCAGGAGCAAGATCTGAACACAGAACATGACAATACTTATCTCAGACACACATACAGCTCATCTACTGCTGTGAAAACATACTAGATCAACACAAATATAACAGCACTATCATGCATTAAAAGCTCTTTTAAACTCTAATGTGCACATTTCATATTCCTCACCCAATATTCCCATGTCATATTTTCCCTCTTTTTTGTCCTTGTTGATCAGGTAGTCGAAGTTATTGGTGAAGTACTGGAACAGAGAGTTCTGCTGATGGACCTCCAAACCCAAAATACGGTTCAGAAACTTATTGATGGTGCAGTCTGGGATACAGGACAGAAAAAGGCAATTAGCCACTTGGTCAGATGCAAATTAGTTGCATTTCATTTACTTCAATCCAAAAAATATTTGTGCATGTAAATGTGATGTCAGTTAAAGCACTTCACTGACAGGTATTACATCAGTAACACAAAATCAGAACAAATGTGCATTATCCAACAATGTTGTCATTGTATTTTGAATTTAACACACTTCTATAAAGTCAGGTTTGAATTATTGATGATCAATAATGTCAAAATGTCCACAAATAGGCACAGACATATATATCTTTAATAAATCGCTCAATTAAAGGTATGGCTGCATTAATCATACTGAATACAGATGAGTAGTAAATCAGCCTTTATAATCAGATCATTGTGTTATTGTTGTATTACATTCACCTTTCTCTGTATTCAGACCCAGACGCGGCTCCTTACAGAAGATTCCCACATCAATCATGCCTTTCTTTATTTCTGAAACACATATGAATGGTAAATCAGTACACACAAACATTACACTGTCATGTTCTTCTGTAGAGCCCTGCACGGGCCTCAAATTTAGGCCCTAGCCTGGCCCATGTCCGACAGCTTATCAGAATTACTGGCCCGAGTCAGTCTTTTTTCCCCCTTCTCGCAAAACAGACTATACTAATAATAATAATTAGTAATAATAAAAAGCACTTTACATACAAGGGGGAATCTCCTCATCCACCACCAGTGTGCAGCATCCACCTGGATGATGCGACGGCAGCCATATTGCACCAGAACGCCCACCACACACCAGCTTATTGGTGGAGAGGAGACAGAGAGATGAAGCCAATCAGTGTATGGGGATGATTAGGAGGCCATGGTGGTCAGAGGCCAATGGGCAAATTTGGCCAGGATGCCGGGGTTACACCCCTACTCTTTTTCGAAGGACATCCTGGGATTTTTAATGACCACAGAGAGTCAGGACCTCGGTTTAACGTCTCATCCGAAGGACGGTGCTTTTTACAGTATAGTGTCCCCGTCACTATACTGGGGTGTTAGGACCCACACAGACCACAGGGTGAGCACCCCCTGCTGGCCTCACTAACACCTCTTCCAGCAGCAACCTAGTTTTCCCAGGAGGTCTCCCATCCAGATACTGACCAGGCTCAACCCTGCTTAGCTTCAGTGGGTAACCAGTCTTGGGCTGCAGGGTGATATGGCTGCTGGCAAACTATTATACTACTATTTCAGCTATTAAAATAGTTCAGTTTTGTATGTAATGGCAAAGTGATTATATTTCGTTTCGTTTTTTTATTAAGTTAAATTAGAAAATGTATGGTGCATTTTTTTGTTCGTTAAATATAAGTTTTTGCTTTTTAAAGTAACGACCAAGTGGCCAGCGGCATACAGTAAGCTGATCATAGTCTATGTTTGATCAATTTAGCCTTCTCAAATCATCACGACTTGCCTAAAATAAAATCTATAGATATAAAACAGTTCAAGCACATAACAATGTTTATACGTTAAACCTAGATAAATGAGCGCTGAATCCAATAGTTTGTGTGGAGAGTGGAAGCTAAAGCACGCTTTGCAGGACATGGAGATGACAGCGCATCACTTGCATTTTTTTCAGTGGATACGCCGTCATTTCTGCTCATAAGAGTAATACATAATTCGGAACTGTAAAGGGTCTACTTTTATGTGTGTGCACTCACAATATCAACAAAACGTTGTGCTTTTATAAAATAAAGAAAACAAACATGATGTGCTTTCTGCCGTCTTGTCTTAAACAGGAGTGCTTCAAAAAATGAACCGAAACTCAGCGAATACATGCCTCACAGACATGATAAATATATCTATAGAAAGCTTTAAATTACTACTTAATGAAATAAAACAAATCGAAAACAAAAACTCTTTCTTTATAATCTTAATGCATAAAGATGCATTTCTCTCTAAAGGCGCGTCTAATGAGACGACGGCGAGTCAGGATCATCATCTTCATCCTTGCGACACAGACTCAGAAAACACTAGTTTATTAGTAAATAATTCAAATATCTCCTTACTATTTCCCTGGACACATTCATGGTAATTACTTTTGCTGGGGCTTTGTGGCAAGCTTTAGACTATTTTTATCACTAATTGATGGATGTCTAAAATATAAAAATAAGGAGAAGCCTAAAACAGGCCCGAGGCCCGGCCTGAACTATGACGTGAATATTGGCCCGAAGCCTGGCCCTAGAGGTGTAAAAAAGTCAAGGCCCGTCGGGCCCGGGCTGAAATGCAGGGCTCTATTCTTCTGCATGTGCTCAAACAAAGTGTCTCTTGCTGTGTCCCGATTGACAAACAAATCAAAATAGTAAGCAATGCTAGGATTAGTTTATCCGAAATCACAGTTTGCAGACTTTATGGATTTACTTTAGTACCACTATCGGAGTATAGTATTTTAGTAGAAATGACACTAATAGCACTATTAGATACATGTAATTATATTAGATATATTTTAACAAAGGTAAACTACTGCTAAAACATTTGGGGGTCAGTACATTTTTTTTAAATGTTTTTTTCCAAAGAAGTATGTTTTGTTCACAGATGCTGCATTTATTTGATCAAAAATACAGTAGAAATTGTGAAATATTATTATAATTTAAAATAGCTGTTATCTATATGAATATATATAAAAATGCAATTTGTAATGTAATTTAATTTATTACACTTTTGATCAAACTGGCATAAGCTGCATCACTGAAACAGATGACAATACCTCTGAAGAACATGATGTCTCCTCCTGGGTAGCCCTTCGGTGGAGGGACTTTGTTGTCGATGTACCCGAGGATGGCTTTAGTGATCTTATCCAACGCTTTGGTGCCGTACTAAGACAGACAGAGGGTAAAAAACTGGTTCAATTCCTTTTCACATTGTATTTGTGGGTCTGAACTGTGGTACATTTGCAACATGGGAATCGGCATGAAAAGATTTCATCCAACCGTGAACCATATTGCAGTTCATACGTTTCTTCCGAGTTTAGAAAACATCAACCAAACGAATCGAAGTCTCAAGTCAAATGAGGTTATGTCCAGTACAATGTGTTGTTATTGTTAACTAAAACTATTAAATAAGCTTAAAACTATTGAACTTTTCTTTCAGTAATTGAAATAAAGCGAAATAAAATAAAATAAAAATTAATGAAAAACTGAAATAAAACTTTTAAAAATTAAAAATGAACTTGAGAACGTTCTAAAATAATAAAAATAATGAATTAAATTAATTAAAAATATAAACTTAAATAAATAAAAATGATAAAAAGGACAAAAAATTACTAAAACAATCTAAAATTAAAACGAAAAATGAAAATATAAAAATAAAAGCCAATTCAAAATATTAATAATAGTGCTGCCAAACGATTAATCACATCCAAAATAAAAGTTTTTGTTTACATAATGTGTGTACTGTGTATATTTATTATGTATATTTAAATACACACACATACAGTATATATTTTGAAAATATTTACACGTTTATATTTGTATTATTTATATTATATATAAATATATTTCATATATAAACATAACATTTTTCTTAAAGATATACATGCATGTGTGTGTATTTATATAGACATAATAAATATACACAGTACACACACATATTATGTAAACAAAAACTTTTATTTTGGATGCGATTAATCGTTTGACAGCACTAATTAATAAACACTATAATAGTAAATATATAATACTAAAACAACACCCTAATAAAGCCAGATGGTAGAACAGAGAATAGTCTATTATATTTTGGCTGATAAAGGAGAATATGCTCCTACTTTGTTCTCAAAGTTGTACTGGCTCAGGTCTCTGGATTCAGAGGCTCGTCGGTCCCCGTGCGTCAGCGCCCCCTATAAAACACAACACACATTTTAATGTGGATGCATTTCCATTAACAAGCTCTCAAACATCTGACAACAATTTAATCAGCTCTCACAGGATTGTAGAATGGCTACAGAAGCTTAAGTACATATACTTTCAATTTCACAGGTAGTAATGTGCACATGTTTAAGTTCATAAGTTGCAATGATTTTTGCTTGGCTTTGACTGAACTGTGTTTTGGGTAGCTTTGCCCATAGTGAAATCTTATTGGTCCAAAATCTTGCAAAACATAGCTGTATATTAATGTGATTAAAAGAGGATGATTTAATGAGATAACAATGAGTGCTGCATGTTTCAAAGTCAACGTTCTAGTAAAGACATTACAAAATAAGAGTCGCACCATATTTCAGGCTTGTTTAAGTACCGCATTATGCAGAGCAACTATTTTTCTGGTTATAATTGGTATTTTGGTTACACAGTAAGCTGTATCTGGCAATTAATTCAATGTTTAACACGCTTAAGCAGAAATATTAAAAAATCTGGTGTAATTTTTGTGAATGTGACTCCTCTTAACCGTTTATTAAGAAAAACAAATGAATGATACATTTTCACTAAAGTTCTCCAAATTAAGAGCATGCGTTCTTTGGGAAAAAAAACTAAGCGTTAAGCCCTGAAACATCAAGTTCTCATTAGCTGAGATTTTGTCACTTCAAGCAGTATTTCGCTTTTAGTATGACATGAAAAAAATCACTTGACAGTGCAAGCCTTAAGTCAAACCAGATTATAACAGGATGCAAATGTATTATTGTGTGCAATGCACATGTGCTAGTGTGTATATAACATCTGAAAAACAGAGACTGCAACGAGACTTTACCAGGCTCTCCAATCTCTTGGCAACGATAGAGGCGAAGCGTCTCTCTCCAGCCAGCTCAGAGATGAGGAAGATATACTCTGGAGCCGTAACCTGATTTGAGCGATGCGTTCGACCTGATAAGACACACAGCCACAGTATTAGCAAGATGCCTCTCAAACACACGCAAACAAGCACAGACACTCACCGAACTGCTGGATGGCGCGGTCGGCGCTCCACGGCAGCTCTAAGGTCATGTGAACTCGTCTCCTGCGGTTCTGCACGCGTTTATCCGCCTGTAGAGAGATGCCTGAACTAGCCGCTTCAGAGATGATGGCTATCAGCTGAGAGGGAAAGAGAAAGAGCATTAGTGCAAACATTCAGAATGGTGCTGGGTTCTGTCTGGAGGTGGCGCTCTGTGTTTGTAGGTCAGAGATCGTCACCTTCTCTCCGGTCATGAAGCGCTCTTTCTCTCTGACGTTGACGTGGTCGATGGTCAGGCCCTGTTCCGCTCTGGTCTCATATCGAATGCTGCCATCAAGACACCGCACTACACGTCCCTTACGGCCCGTCATCTACACACACACATACACACTCTCTTAGCATAACAAGCATCACGTGTCTCAATCAAAACTCTGAGAACAGTGTTATTTTTGTGTAATGTTTGAATGAGCTTTTATTTTAATATTTTCAGTTTTTATTTCAATTTATGTTTTAAGTTTTGTGTTTTTATGTTTTAGTAATTTTGTTTTATAATTTTTATTATTATTAATATTTAGTTTAAAATTTTTCTTTTTTTAAATTTATATTTCTTTTAGTTGTAATTTTAGTACTTCTTACTCTCTATATGAAGCAGTTTCTCATTTTCATTTAAGTTAAACAAAAAATATTTCTACTTTAAAAAAATATATTTCTACTTTATATTTATTTCAGCTGTAGTTTTAGTCATTTTAGATCTTCAAACTTTATTACCATTTATATATTAACTTTATATGTTACCAGAGCAACATTTAATTTATATTTATTTCAAATATTTATTTCTAATATAATTTTTTTTTTAAATTGTCATTTTTTTATTACACTTCTCATTTTCTATTTAGCTTTAATTTATATTTATTTCTCTTGTACCTTTAGTCATTTTAGAACTTCAACTCAACTTATTATATTCCAGGTAGTTTCCAGGGCAACACTTCAAGATTTAATTTATTTATTCATTTTTTATTATTATAATTAGCTTAAATTTATATTTTAATTATTTCTTTATCTATTTTTTTATTATTTATTTTAGTTTATATATGTATATGTATGTGTGTGTATATATATATATATATATATATATATATACAGTGCACAGCATAAATGAGTACACCCCCTCTGAATAAATATAAAATATGTATTTTCTTAATGATTACTAATGTAATTAACGGAAAGATGGCAAAATTGAAATGTATTAAACATACTTAATAAAAACAACAAAATATATGCCAATATTTTCTGTAAGATAAGTAAATTAGCCAATTTTGTTTAAATGAAGGATTGCAGAAATGAATACACCCCAGATTTATTTAAGTATACTGCTCTGACCTTCTTGGCATTGAGTGTACAAGTTCATGACAAATTTTCACATCTGTCCCGTTTAACTCCTGAAGGACGACCTCCTTAAATGCTCTGGTCTTTAATGGCAAGTTTTGCTCAGCTCGTCTCTACAGAATCCCCCACAGCTGCTCAAGAGCGTTAAGACTGAGTGAAATACATGTCCACTGAAGGATTTTCACCTTGGGAGAATGAATATCTTCATTGTCATGCTGACAAAATGCCCAATAATGCAGGGAATGAGGGGAGGGTAGCATCTTCTGTTTCAAGTTTTTGTATTCCATCACACAGTAGTGTGTGAATTCATGACAGCGTTGATAAAGCACAACTCCCTCACACCTTCAGCACTCACTCATCCCTATATAAGAGCTTTACTACCACTGAACGTCACTGTGGGTACCAAACACTTCTCACTGTACTCCTCCTCTAGCAACACCAGAACATTTTGGATGCTTTTGGATCCGAAATGATTGACTTGGTCTCTTGAGACCAGAGTATGGATTCCCAGAAATCTCTATTTTGTAAATATGGGCCTTGGAAGAGGTTAAATGAGTTTATCATGCTTTGGCTGAAGTAGGTAATTCTAGTGGTGACACCAACCATGCATGTCACTTCTGCAGGCTGTGTCATACTCTCTGAGATAAAGTGTCACTCTTTTCATAGCTTTTGCCGGCTCTGAGACACTTGCATGTTATTTCTCCTGCTCTTTTTCTAACAAAAATTCACTCATCACTAAATGAAAACTTAAAGTAAAGACCTGATTATTTCAGGAGCCTTGTCACAAGTCCATTGTTTTTGAATGTCGGTGCTACTTCTGCTATATTTTCACACTTAAAACAATAATTTGGTATTCCTCTTGTAACATTGTCCTCTTTTATGCTAAGAAATAGGTCAACTGGCAGTTCTCTCCCAAGTGGTTCCACTGCTGCCAGCATTAAGTCTGAGTATGATTCAGTGGGCTATATAACACTTAATTGTCAGGAAATTACTTGTCTTTAAAAGTTTTGGTTCAATATACTTACCTGTTGATCAAAAATAGCCTTAAACCTATACACATTTTTTTTTTTTTTTTAGTAACTTTCAGGAGGTGTACTCATTTTTGCAACACAACATTTTATCACTCTGATAAGAAAATCTTATTTTGCTGAATAATTTTGACATTATTCTTTGGTAATTAATCAAGCAGGCTTGTTGGAACATTATATCTCCAAAGAACCCTAACATGTCATCTAAGTTAAATGATCTGAGATGACCCAATACCCGAGAAGAGATGATGCCAACCCCTCAGAGGACCTCAGAGGATGCCAACCTCTGATCCCCCAACAACATGCAGAATTAACAAATTTTGTCATAAGTTAATATATTAAGTTTCTACAATGTATAAATATATTGTAGAAACTTAATTTCCTATAAAGCGCTTTACAACGATTGTATCGTAAAAAGCGCTATACAAATAAACTTGAATTGAATTGAAATCTAAGTAAAGAGTTATTGCTGAATTTGTTAAAGGTCATATGATGCGATTTCAAGTTTTCCATTCTCTTTGGAAAGTTACAAGCTGATTGTGCATAGATAAGATCCCTGAAGTTGCAAAGACTAAAGTCTCAAAACCTGTGTGTGTGTGCGTGCGTCTGTGAGCGAGAGAGACAGGGTCTCCCGGTTTTCATTCAAAATATCTTAAATTGTGTTCTGAAGACGAACGAAGCTTTTACGGGTTCGGAATGACATGGGGTAAGTGATAAATGACAAAATTTTCATTTTGGGGTTGAGTATCCCTTTAATCGCGGCTTGTTTGCAAACACATACGAGCATCATCACTGTGTCTGTCACGCGACTCTGTTCCTCTCTCGGGCTTGAACTAACGGTAAAACTAAGGACATTATTAACGGTCTTTACTTTAATTTTGAAAGCCAAAGCTTGCGATTATGGAAAGGGGCGTTACATTTCCGACTCGTGCTTGCGGTGTTCGGCCAATCACAATGCACTGTGCCAGTTGGCCAATCAGAGCAGACTGCGCTTGTCGGAAGGAGGGGCTTTGTAGAAAAAGAAGCATTTGAGAGAGGCGGGGGCATAGAGGACTAACAATAATGTACAGTATTTGAAAAATAATGTGTTTTTTGAACATTAAAGCATGTCAACATATTCTGTTACACCAAATACACAAAATAATGATCTTTAAAAAAGCATCATATGACCTCTTTAAGTTTTAGAGGGGGTGTACTCTTTTATGCTGTGCACTGTATGTGTGTGTGTGTGTGTGTGTGTTTATTTTCTGTATTTTTTAGCTTTATTTCAGTTAACAAAAAATATTTTCAATAGTTTTAGTGTACAATAATAACACTGAAAACTGCTGTCATGAAATGTTCATTGCAGCAACCTGGGAACTAGCAAACAAGACTTTGTTTCCTGGCGGACTGGAAAAATACTGAAGTGTCATATTTGAGCTTGATAGTTTGAGAAATCTAGTCATTTTTGTGTGAAATTTCCATCAGACCATCTGTGAATGCTTTGGAAACGGCATCTGAGGCTGAGACTAAATGTTAGTCAGTAATATGAAAATTACAATGTTGCCGTCCATATTTAGTGTTCATGAAACCGTGTTGTTGCTCACCAGTGTGTGTGAAACAATGCATTACAGTGACTCCTCACCTCGGACACCTTCTCTGGTCCTCCAAACCTGTCAATCAGCTCGTCAAGAGTGTTGAGCGGCAGCTCCTTCCCCAGCTCTGCTATTTTACCCAGCAGCCTCTGCTTGATTTCTTGTAGTTTAGCTGAAAACACACACAGGATGACTTCAGCAGTGTCTGAAATAGACCTTAATCCCTCCTGTGTGGTTTAGACATCTAGACTGAAATTAGGCCTGATTTAATAAGCATGAGCTACATTTGCACTGTGTCAGTGCTTCATTTCCTGAATGAACAGGACGACTTGAGCACATTCTTCTGAAAAACAGTTGCATTTATGTCAACCTACCAGAAGGTCCGTTGATGTGGTTCACGAAAATCACATCATCACTGTCCTGTAGTGAATCAGGGGAGGAGTTAGAGTCGCTGTCAATCTCATCCGAGTCTAAATCTGAGTCGTCGCTGATTTTAATAACCCCGCCCACTTCCACGCAGTGCTTTGGAAATTTTGAAGGCCGGCTTCTGGGTTTTCCTTCAGAAGGCAAAGAATTGCTTTCAGAAAGATTCACGATGCACAAAAACCCACAGACCCAATCCCCAGAGACACAATAATGCTTGATACAGCACAAGACGATGTGACTCACGTTTCCTCTTGTTTGCGGCGCTTTTCTCTCTTTTGGGTTTCTGTGTTGGGAAGTGTTTCTGAACTAATGACTTGAAAACACCCCTACAGGACAAAAACCCACAAATCTCAATCCAGTTCACCTACAGTGACGCATAACCACAGAGCTATTTATCCTTTTTATATTGATTATCATACGGTTCTCTGGAATACTTGATTCTGATTGGTCTACTGGTGATTTGTGGGAGATTTCAGTCTTTCCCCATTGACTTGCTACCCGTGGGAAATGAGGACACTCACTCAGCAGCGGAGACGAATCGGTTCAGGTGTCCGTCGTTCTCGTCCAGGACCTCTCGAGTACGAGCCTCTCCAGTGGACTGCAGGCCAATCACGATGCACTGTTTGAAATGACACGGAGAGAGGGCGGAGCCACATTTAGCACAATCAGTGAAACACTTAATACAGGGTTCCCACAATGAAGATAACCTTCCAGTCATCTGTAATTACTGGGAAGGTCTGCATGATTTGCACAGGGAAAAAGAAAGTATGTATTTCATTTTATTTAATTGAATTATTATTATTTATTTTTTTAATGCTATGTCAGCAGCAAGGCTAGCTTGATGGCGAAAACTGAATAAATAACATAAGTCATACAATAAACAAGAAACTATAGGCTATAGGACATTTAAGGTTAATACTACTAAAAATCTAAAATGCATTTAGGTGATTTTTAAATACTTTGTTCCTGATAAAAATTGCATCTGCCATGTAAAAAAAAAGTGCCAGGCTTGCTGTGCTTATTTGTTTGGCCAGAAATTGTGTGATTACATACTAATAAGACTATAAAATGGCAACAACAACAACAATAATAATATTACTAATAAATTATTATTATTATACATTGAAATGACTATAAAACAACAATAATAGTAATTATTATTATTGCATAATAAATTATTACTAAATGTAAAAAAATAAGTAGGAAATAAAAAATATCACTATTGTAATATTTTATATATTACTATCATAATATGTAATATCTTTTATAAAATAAGTATATATGTATATATGTGTACACGCACACACACATATACATATATATGTTATATGTGCATTTTTTTATTTATTTTTTTATAGTACAGCTATAAAATTCCTAATATTTATAGGGTAAGGATAAGGATATCTAAAACCCAGTAAAACCTCTTAACGAGCAAAAGCACAAATCTTAATCACTGACTCACCTTGCCATGCTGTATCTCAGTATGAGCGAGTTCAACCAGACGACGGACTTTAGCGGCGATGCACAAGTACTTAAAAAACCTCTGGTGTGACGCCCAGAACTGACCCCACAGAGACTTACGGGAGGCCAGACCCAACGTATCCGCAGCACTGGTAAACAGATCGAGAGCCTCGGCCCACTAGACAGAGAAAGAAACACTAACTACTGCTTAATACATTATTTGGGACAAAGTGATTCAACACAAGTGTTTCTCTCACCAGTCTAGCTGCTTTGTTGTAGACCAGTTTGAACTCTTCGTCCAGTGTAATCTCATCTATGCGGAAGGACACGCCGGAAAAGCTCAGCTGCCGTGCGATGTACATGCCACTCACTTTCATATCCATTGCAACAATCTCCATGGCGCCAACACCCCTGGAACATGAACATGAGTAAATGTTTATGAGAGAATATGAAGATTTTCATCAGATAAAACAGACCATTGTGATCCTGAGCATGAACTCTGACCTCTTCTCAATAGCATGCATGAAGTCGTCAAACGTCTTAAACGGCGTTCCTTGCCCCCAGATCCCCAGTCGGCTCATGTATATCATATTCTTTGGCTCAGAAGCACCTGAAGAATGCGAATGATGAAGGCAGAAAACTCAGGTCTCATTAGTCCACAAAGACCAAGAGCTCAGAATGCAAGAAATCATAATGAACCATTTTTAAGGGGGTTTGGCAATGGTTTTCTTTGAAAAATAACCAATCATACAAATCAAAAAGAAATAAACATAAAAAAACAAACCTTTGTAACTTAAAAAAAAAACTTTAACTGAAATAAAATACAATATTTATTAATTTATTAATACTTATTTTATTTCAGCTAGTTTCCAAGGCAACATTTTTCATTTTCATTAAGTTAAACTTGATGTAGTCTCGCGTAGCCAGACCTTCAGACAATATAGTCAAATAGAAAGACGTTATTTTTAATTTTGTAATAATATTCCACAATATTACTGTATTTACTGTATTTTGGATAAAATAAATGCAGCCTTGGTGAGCAGAATAGACTACTTTTTAAAAAAAACATTAAAAACTCTTAGAAACACCCACCTGTGGCACTAGCATACACCACTCTTGCCCGGGGCAGTTTGCTCTGCAAGTCCAGGACTGCTTTACCCATCTTAGTGGAGGTTGCATTTTTAGCCTTATGGCACTCGTCAAACACAATCTGGAGTTAAAGGTCAAGGGTCAACAGCACTCTTACAATACTTATGTTCATACATATTAAGAGTTAATTAGTATTCAGCAACTTGAGGTGCACTGATGAATAACAATGTGCACTATGATTCTACACAGAGGTTAGCCAATCATAACAGAGATCATTTGCATATTGTGTTATACATAAGTCTTAAAGGTACAGAAGCAAAAACAACAAGTAACCTTATAATTTCCAGTAACTACCTAAAGTCATTACTTTCTAAAAGATGTATGCATGCACAATCTGCAACGCTGGAAGTGAAGGATACAACTCCGTCAAAGTTGGGTTTGCACCAGTCCAGGATCTGTTTGAGTCTGGTGCGGTGCTGCCCGCCGGCCTGGCTCTCTCCAATCAGCGCCGAGTATGTGGCGAATAAAATGCCCTCTGAGGTAGCCGTATCTCCGTATTTAATCTGTGTGAAAGAGGAAAAGCAGACATAGACATTTAATGACCCAACAAGAAATAATTAACATGACTGAACCAAAGTATCAGTTTCTACTAACCAGAGCGCAAGAGAGCAAAATAAGACGTTTACTGTAATAAAGTAGACATACAAGTAGATTTTTTTATATATATTTTACTAGTTCACACAATTATAAATGTTTCAGCTGACTTGCAGTTTTATTCCAGTAAATTAAGGAGTAAATGAAAACCTGGCACACAACATATGCTAATGCATTCAGCAGAAAACAGGAAATTTATACAAGTAAGCTGCATAAGTGACTCTTGTGATTGTGATGTTCTCATTAGATACTTTAAGAGTTGCAGGAGTATTTTAATACCTTATTTGTAACTTTATGGCTACTGTCTAATGGCATCACAAATTTGTCAGCTGAAGCCCTTTGACATAAAATTCACTTGAAGTCCTTCTGAGATTTTAAGTCAATTTAACCATATATTTGTAGGTTCAAGGCAGTGTTGTTAACTGAAACCAAAACTAACACTATTAAAAGAAGTGTCGTTAACTGAAATAAAAGAAATAATAAGTAGATGAAAAATATAAACAAAAATTACAAATGTTGCCTTGGTAACTAAGTGAAATAAATTAAGTATTAAAATGACAAACTAAAACTGAAATAAAAATAAATGAAAGCTAACTAGAAATATTGAAATATTTAAGAAATACATAAAATAATTAAAAAAATAACAAAAGCACAAAATTACTAAAACTAAATTAAAATGAAAACTGAAAAAATATATAATTATAGTTACAATTATACATAATTATAACAATAATTATAATTATAGTTATATAATTAAAGTTAATGGTCACATAAAATGCATTTAAACTAATAAAAAATGTTTTTTTTACTATTCTCCTGTATTTTTATCCTGTTATTATTATAAAAGTTTTTTGGTTTTTTTGTAAAAAAAAAAAAAAAATCTTAATATAAAAAAAAAAAAAAACCTAAATAAAATATTAATAAATTAAAGTATTTTAGCAAGCGTTACATTTAGGTTGTTTTTATTTTTAAATTATTTATGTAAATTTTACATTGTTATGATTTAATTAAATATTTGTTTTTCATCAACTCACAAAGCCTATTTAGATCCATCACGTTTGGAAAACCCAGATCTAATATGTACAATACAGATGAAAAAAAAGCAGTGACAAGTCAGTTCACAAACCTTATTTAAAGCAAACACAGGGATGTTGGGAGCATCTATGTCTCTGAGATCTCTCTCAGCATCGAACTTCAGGTCATTTGACACACTGAACCTAAAACAGGGCAGATTCCCAGAAAAAGATCCCTCTGTTAGATGAACAATCAAATGAGTTTGACTGAATGTGAGTGTTAGAGATGCATGCAGGTGTTTACCACAGCGCTCTCTTCCGTCCCTTTAAGAAATTCTCCAGTATGATTCCGGCCACAGTGCGGCCCTTCCCGACGCCGGCTCCGTCTCCGATCAGAAACCCCGCCCGCTGACCGTTCTGAAGAATCACCTCGTGTTGCTGAAGAACACGAGCACAAAGGAGATTTTATACATTCTAGGGTTGGGTGACTTTTCTGATTTTATAGATTAATTCGAATTAAATGTTTTGCCACAATTTTTATTTTTTAGAAATCGCGATTTTGAATGGAAATATTACCAAACGTTAGAATTATGCCAATGATAACAGTAAACAGAAAATAATGATCCAACCGCATGTCGGTGCACGTGATTAACCGCTAACTTGTGACACGCTCATATCGCTAGGCACCATTCACACAGAATGCGCTTTTGTGTTGACAAAGATGCGACGCGGGCAGTGGAATAGGAAAAACATGCAAGATAGGAATGAACTTCTTTTAACTTGAGCACAGCGTTTGTTTTGCTACGGTTGTTTTTACTGAACATTTATAGTTAATAATACTCTACTGGTGTTATACCTTCAGTCATTTTGAATTTGAATTACCTTGACTTTTGAAAAAAAAAAAATTAAAAGCATTTTCCTCATATTATTTCTGAACATATATGCATAAGACAAGTTTGTACAAGATGTAGTTGTAGCTACTGCATTTTTTCTGCAAAGATATTTAACAAGTGATTTGTTTAAGATTTACATCATGTTGACAGCTTCATGTGTGCTGCACTTGGAATAGAATTTTCTTCAACTAGAGGGTTAATAAAGTAAAAGTTACTTGAATCATGTTGTAGCTAAATTTTTCAAGTTGACTAGTTAAAAATCATAAAAAAAAATTGAGAATCGGTCATACGTTCTGAAAAAAACGAATCAAGATTTTTTCGCCATATCGCCCAGCCCTAATACATTGACACTAAACTCATCTGTGAGAGGAAAGAGAAGAGCAGAGAGAGCAAGAGTACCTGGCAGGCGTAGATGATGGCCTCCAGCTGCAGGGCAGACAGCCGGCCGGAGTTAATGCTGCAGTCTGGAATGGACAGTGTGTAGGTGACGTCAGGAGGAGGAACGCTGGACAGTGTGTTGGTCTCCACCACGATATCAGGATGAGAGATTCCTATAGTGGCTGCACACATGTGAATAGAGTATTTATATAACACTATAAAGACTATAAAGTAAGCATTGTCATTATCCATTAACAGTAGATCATATGCAATTGTTTGGTATAAATGCATGGTATTAATTGATTGCGAGCCTGTAGAATGTGAAACAGCACTGTGTTTTGACTTTGAACGTGCACCGCTTGGATTAATTTAATTAAATTGTTGCTTTTGAAGTTTAATAATAATATCTTTAATATTATTTAACCTCTTAAATAATATTTACGACCTTTACAATATTATAATATACCATTTAAAATATTTTTAAATTTGAGAAAACTAAATTTAAGACTTTAAGCACTTGTAAGGATCCTACACTCACAACATGTTATAACCGCGATATAAAAATACATATTTGACTCATATTGCCCACTCATGTGCTGTAGATTAATATAACACAGCATGTCTATTTACATTTGGATGGCTTGTATTCGGCGTATGTGTCCGCATGCCCCAACTCCTCAGTCTCTTCCTCATCTGCCTCCTCCTCTTCCTCCAGTGGCGGCGGCGGCGGCAGAGCAGCAGCCTGTGGAAATGAAGGGGCAGAAAACAAAAGATGATGAAATGTAGTGAAACAGAGGACAGAGTATTAGAGAGAAAAGTAGAGGATCTACCTTAAATCCTGCAACTGATGCAGACAGGAGAGCGCTAAAATCATGCTGAAGAACACAGATACTGAGATGTTGAACACTCATATGGAATTAAACAAGAGAAATCAGACTCCACATGCTAATATTATCAGCTGCACATACAAACTTTACTGGTGATGAGTATTAAAGGGATAGTTCATCTAAATTATTATTTTTTTTGTCATCATTTACTCAGCCTCAAGTTCAGCCTGTATGACTGACTTTCTTCTGTTGAACACAAAAGAAGATATTTTGAAGAATGTTGGTGACCAAACAGTTGATGGCACCCACTGACTTCCATAGTATGGAAAAATACCATGGAAGACAATGGCTACCGTTTTGGAACAATTTGAGGGTAAGTAAATGACAGAATTTTTATATTATATTATAATATAGTTCAAAGACAAAAAAACAAGGAAAACAACAACAATAATATTATTATAATTAAATATATATATTTTTATTTTTATTATCATTTAAATTAGAAAATAAAAATATTATAATACAAAAATACATAAATATTAAGATTGTACTGTAAAATGTTTTTTTTTATAATAATAATAATTTATTTTATTGTAACAGAAAATAACTAATATTAATTGGATGTATAAATTTCTTTGCTTTCAAACTTTAAACCATAGAGCTTTTATTTTGGCAGAATTTTTTTTCTCTCTGATTTATGCAATTAAACTGAGTCATACTTTTCAGGGTAGAAAATACAGAAATCACATCAATGACTGTTATTAAATTTGAAATATAAAAAAATATAAAAAGCTTGAAAGATTTACTTGCTCAGGGCTCTACATTAAGTAGAGAGTACTGAACATTGATCCGTTTACTTGCACACCAATACACTAGGGCTGCACGATAAATCGAAATGAAATTGCAAAGGCGGTAAATCGCGATTAGGCAGAAGCTGCGATTGTTATGCATATTTCTCAGTGAAGCACGGTTCTGTGATCAGTAGTAAATCTCCATCCAAAGGCCAGAGGGCGCTCTCGCGCGGAAACTCCAAATACGCCACGCAGAAGAAGTCCAGGAAATGCTTATCGCTGCAGCTGAATAAAACAGAAGATTTAACTGCTTTCATTGACTACGTTTACATGCGCACGAATAATGCGATTATTTCCAATAATCAGAGTAAGGACTTAATCGCATTATGATGTTTACATGTCAAGAGCAAAGCTCTTACTCCCGTTTACATGCAATTTCCATTATTCTTATTATTCGCTAAGAATTGTGGTTCATTTTTTACTGCCATTATTCACATACCCCACTACACAGCATAAATGATGGATTCAGAAAGAGCAGAGTGAGTGTTACTGGGCACTCTTTTAATTTATTTACGTCTAATGCATAATGATTTTGTATGGCGGTATTCCACGCTTTTTCGGTGCCATAGAAATGTGATGGAATACGCTGCCTTCACGTTCTTCTCGCCATTTCTGGATGAGGGTAAGGAACAGAGACTGGTGGCAGCTAACGTTACTTGAGTTTTCCCCAGAATGCGATGCTTTCTTCCCCGCCATCGTTTCTAATCTCCGTATTATTACAGGTGCGTGGCACGTCATTCATGTATGACACAGGCGCATGCGCACTTTGGTCAGAGCGGCAATACTGCGATTAAGGTGTTTACATGCCTGTATATTTCGATTAAAATCGTCGTACGCCACCTATGTTAATACGATTATGTTTGCTGCGATTATGATCTTAATCGCATTATTTAGATCGAAGTATTGCGTTTACATGAGGTAAAGATTAATCGCAATATTGTCAAAATCTCATTATAATCGCATTAAGAGGGTCCATGTAAACGCACTCATTGATTCAACGTGACTAACAAACACACGACTACGACAATATATGGCTTGTCTGAGTTTGTCTTATTATAATTTTTATTATAATAATGTATATAATAATGCAATGCTAATCGACACAGCCTTTTTCACTGCTTAGAATACTATGAAATATTGCATGCCTTAATTATTCTATTTAAGAAGCCACATCATCACACACTAAGGATTTATTTCAAACACTCGACTGACGTTGAAGTGAGTTTGAAGTAAAAACATGTTATTAAATGTGGTATTTTCACATGCTTTCAAATGGAGCAGCATTTACAACACAGAGCCATAGTTCACTGACAAGCTACGCAAACAGCTTTCATAATCACAGAACGATATCTTCAATTTCATTATCGCGCAATTATATCATCTGCGATTATGAATGTGATTTTGCGTAGTCAGTGAACTACAGCTCTGTGTAGTAAACGCTGCTCCATCTGAGAGCACGTGATGGAGATTTACTGCTGATTACAGAACCAGCTTTACTGGTAAAATGCGCATGACAATCGCATTCGATTAACCGTGCAGCCCTACAATACACTGATGAATACTAAACATCAGCTCATTAAAATGACCCAATTTATCAATTTACATGGAAACCAATAACCTTGCAATGCCAGAAACCTGCATTTACAGGTGTTTCTCAAACAGTGACATTAAAATGTAATCATTAGTGTATCCGATTCCAAGTATTCCATTTGTTTTGTGAGTTGAGATGTTAAATAAAGCATTAAAAAGTATCAGCAGGAAAGAAGCTTAAGCAAAGCAACATGTCCACGTTTAGTGATTAAACACATTAATGCACCTTTAAAGTAGCTTGCACAGAAAAAGCTCTTAGTAGTATAGCAAACTGCCCTGAAGGTTAAGAAATAAAGTTTGTAGCAATGATATCTTGCCATTTTGACAGAGCAAAATTATACAGTAAACTTCAAGTCAGGCTTAAGCTACAGAACGGCTTGAGTCAGAATCCTTCAACAATCGAATGAAAGCCCATTCCAGAGACTGTAATCTCCTATTTGCAGACATTACAGCCTCTACCGGATGGATCTTTCAAATCTGCACTATAAAAATGATCTCTGGCTGTCAAAAGACTATGAAATTGCTTTATATTATTCTAGTACAGACTCATATTGTCATCTTACGGTTGCAATTTCTAAGACTGTACCACTTCTCCTTCGAGAGTGGAATATAAGAATACATTTTTATAATTTAGAGTCACAGTGTACAATATATTTTTTCTTTTCCCATACTGTGAAATGATTGCAATGGCTGGATGTGTTTCAGTCTGCAGTAAGGATGCTTTCCTGTCACGTATGACACACACAGGTGTTCACATGCTGGCTGAAATCAGGGTAATCTGCAAAAAGCTGGATCATTTGGATTACGTTTAAGCTGTTTACGCCGATACAGGAAAATGGTTTAAAGGGGTCATATGATGCTTTTTTTAAAGATCATTATTTTATGTATTTGGTGTAACAGAATATGTTGACATGCTTTAATGTTCAAAAAACACATTATTTTTCAAATACTGTACATTATTGTAGGTCCTCTATGGCCTGCCTCTCTCAAATGCTTCATTTTCTACAAAGTCCCTCCTTCCAACAAGTGCAATCTGCTCTGATTGGCCAACTGGCACAGTGCATTGTGATTGGCCGAACACCACAAGCACGAGTCGGAAATGTAACGCCCCTTTCCATAATCGCAAGCTTTGGCTTTCAAAATTAAAGTAAAGACCGTTAATAATGTCCTTAGTTTTACCATCAGATCAAGCCAGAGAGGGGAACCGAGTCGAGTGACAGACACAGTGATGATGCTCGTATGTGTTTGCAAACAAGCCGTGATTAAGATAGCTGACGTGCTGTGATGTGACCCTGTCTCTCTCGCTCTCACGCGCACGCACACACACACACACGACACACGAAACTCCGCACAATCAGCTTGTAACACTCCAAAGAGAAAGGAAAACTTGAAATCGCATCCTATGACCCCTTTAAAAGCGTGCATGCAAACATCTGTGGAACCATTGAAAACAGTAAATATCTGAGAGAAAAGCAGTGCATTAATACCGGTCTCTGACTGTGTATATCAGGTATATCCCAGGACATGGGTGCCGCAGGGCCCTCGGTGGATAACTGTGCCAGGCCATCGACGGCAAATCCAGAAGGGTCTGGATACTCCGACAGAGAATCAGATGGTGAGGAGAACAGCGATTGGTTGGACAGCTCATCTATGCATGGCAGATCCTAAAAATAACCACAAAAAACATGTTCAGAAGTTGACACTTCAGTCACTAATATCATTTACTGAAATACACATAGCAGTTTTAGTTTAGTCAAATTTTGTGTCTAAATGTGTATTTATTTATACATTCTTCAGAAGAAAACAAAAGAAAACATTTTAATAATGTACTGTTCACCAGGGTTATTTTAGTTACCTAAAACTAAAACCATAAATATTTTTGTTCCTTGAAATAAAAAAAAAATTAAATGAATAAAATAAAAAAAACTATTTCTGCTAGTTGCAAAGGCAATATTTATCATCTTCATTTATTTTAACTTGAAGTACTAAAATAACTAAAACAGAAATCAATTCATAAAACTATATAAAGACATTTAAAACATTCAAAAACAACAAAATTACTAAAACTTTAACTACAATTAAAATGAAAACTGAAAATCTAAAAATTAAAATAATTTAAAATATTACAAAAAATACTAAAATAACAAAAAACAAACAAAAAAAATCTATCTTTCCTATGCAATTACAATAAATGGGGCCACAATTCTTTAAAAAAAATAAAGAAAAAAAAAGTAATATGGGTTTGACATGAGGGTGAGTAAATGACAATTTCATTAAAAGCTGTGATTCTCAGGACTGGAGCTCATAAAATCATCTGATATATGATGTGTGAACTGAGGTTTGGTTTTCACAGCAGCTGTGGACTCGACACATTACTTCAGACATGGCCAATGTCCAAAAACATTCACTGTAAATCTGTCAAGAGATGGTTTTCCTTCCTGGAAGCTTCAAACAGTACTCCTGATCACACTTGAGTAGGGTTGGGTATCGTTTGGTTTTTTTCGATACCGGTGCCAAATCGATACTTTTAAAACGGTGCCGGTGCCTAAACGGTGCCTGGACCGATACTTGTTATATTTATATATACACACACACACACACACACACATACAGTATATGGAACTAATGAAGCTCCAGGAAATCCCCAATATGGACAAAGGCATTGCTATTCCTGTAACTGAGTAAACAGAAGATATAAATGTTTTGAATGATAAAACAAATACAGTACATTAAACACTCGACTACGACAATATATAGTTTGTCTGCGTTATTCAAGCCATCTCTGGTATTTTCATAATAATTAAGTATATTTAAAATCCATTGCTAATCAATGCATTAGTAGCCTATGGAACATATTTTCTGCCTCATTCTGTGACAAGAAGCTATCAGATCACAAAAGGAAGCATTTAACTGGTGTTGTGGACTAAAAAGGTTATAATGTTCTATTTTGTTGGTTTAAACGGGTTTAAAAACGCTAATACAAGAGAATTTTAGCTTTAGGCATTTTAATTAAAGCTAGGGCTGGGCGGTATATAGAGTTTGTACGATATATTGATATATTCTTTATAATCAATACGTTATTATGAAGCAATACAGTTAATATACTATTATAATATATATATAATATTGATATACAGTTTGATACGAGCGCATCTGATAAAATATCTAGGGAGGACACAGACTGAACTGCTGCGGAGAAAGTGCATAATACAATTTGTTCTAAACATGTGACAAGCTTTATATGAAGGGCTATAAAAAAACTCGTAAGATACAGTAGCCTATAGTTTATAGTTTCAGTTTAAAGCGGCTCGCGCTCTACCTGTCAGATGCTCTGACGGAAAGGCTGTGTGTGCCGCTGACAGATGCTTCTCGCGCTGTTTAATGTGTTTGCTGTTTTCCGTAATGCATAACTTACAATTCACAGGTATATTCTCCATCTGTAAATGTTAGAAAGCCATGGAAATATTTCCATTTTGCTGTCAGAAGTGCGTGAGCTTCTGCTTTGCGATTCTCTGCTAAACTTCACAGACTTGTTTTAGAATGAGCGCCGCCGTGCGCATGCGCGCCAAACAGACGGCGCACAATGAAATAGGAGCGCAATAACTCTGACTAAAATATACATTTTGCTGAAATATTTGTTGTTGTAGCCTGTGATGCTTCTTACGTGCGTTTCGGAGAAACAAAGGACAAATATTTTAATCGATCGCTCATGCATGGCACCGAAATGAGGCACCGAAATCTGCGTTCTGATTCGGTTCTAGTACATACCGGTTCCATAGGTACCGGTGCCATATTGGTACCGGGTTTCGGTACCCAACCCTACACTTGAGGAGATAACCTCCTGTTATTCCTACGAGAGATGAAATATTGAAATCTAGACACCGCTAAAGCGAAGCCACACATCTATGTTTAGGGGTTAAATTCAAATGCTTAATGCACCTTTAAAGTAGCTTGTGCAGAAGAAAAAAAAAAACTTACTATAGTTTCAAGTTTCAAGTTTCAAGTTTTATTTGTCACATACACGACTATACAGAGACTGTATAACCAGCAGTGAAATGAGAGTCGGGTCGGGTCCGCTCCATGGACAGTGCAAATATTGAAAAAACAACACAAGGGAAGTAAACATAAGATAAGATGAATGAAAAATAAGATATAAAGAATAAAATATAAAATGTAAAAGAATGTGCATGACAGTAAGCTGTAGAATTAAATATTAATATGAGCATGACTGTACAGAGAGGAATGTGCAACAGGTTATACATGGTTGACATGAAGCAGCCAATCACAAAAAATAAAATAAATATAAAAATAAGATACGATTTACAAGATACAGAACGTGTTGTGTGCAAGTGTGCAAGTGTGCAAATGAGCAAATGACACTGACAGTTATGAGGTAGTATGAGGTAGAGATTAATAATGAGTGTGTGATTAGTGATTTGAAGTAAGTCAGATGATGTTTTTAAGAGGCTGACTTTGAGTTCAGGAGCCTGATGGCCGTGGGGAAGAAACTCCTCCTGAGTCTCTCTGTTTTTGCCATCAGGCAGCGGAAGCGCTTACCAGATGGCAGCCTAGTGAAAAGACAGTTTCCAGGGTGATTTGAATCTTTGATGATTTTGTCAGCTCTGCCTCTGCATCGTTTGAGGTAGATGTCCTGCAGAGAGGGGAGAGCCGACCCAGAGATACGCTCAGCTAAGCGCACAACTCTCTGCAAGGCTTTGCAGTCTTGACTGGAGCTGTTTCCATACCACACTGAGATGCACTGAGACAAAACACTTTCTATGGTCCCTGCATAGAAAGTTTTCAGGATTGTTGGTGAGACCCTGAATTTTCTCAGCTGTCGCAGATGGTACAGTCTTTGCCTGGCTTTCTTGACCTGTGTTTGGATGTGTGTAGTCCAAGTCAGGTCCTCGGAGATGTTTACGCCGAGGTACTTGAAGCTGCTTACTCTCTCCACAGGGGTCCCACTGATCATAAGAGGAGTGTAGGGCAGCAGGTGTCTCTTTCTGAAGTCCACAATCAGCTCTTTGGTTTTGCTCACGTTCAGAGAGAGACAGTTGTCCTGGCACCATGATGTTAGTCTCTCCACCTCATCCAAGTATGCGGTCTCATCATTGTTGGAAATGAGGCCCAGAACCACAGTATCATCAGCAAATTTGATAATAGATGTGGATCTATGAGGGGACACACAGTCATGTGTGTAGAGAGAGTATAGCAGGGGACTCAGAACGCAGCCCTGCGGGGCTCCTACGTTCAGGGTGATGGAGTTTGAGGTGAACTGGCCTACCTTCACCACTTGAGGTCTGCCGGTGAGGAAGTCTTGGATCCAGTCGCAGAGTGAGGTGTTTAGGCCGAGGCCTGTGAGTTTATTAGTCAGCTTGGTGGGGACTATGGTGTTAAAAGCTGAGCTATAGTCTATGAATAGCAGTCTTGCATAGTTCCCATTGCTGCTGTCAATGTGTGTGAGGGAGGAGTGGAGTATGTGTGAGATGGCATCATCAGTTGATCTATTGGAGCGATAGGCAAACTGAAGAGGGTCCAAAGTAACAGGGATGGAGGAGCTAATGTGGCTCTTAACAAGTCTCTCAAAAACCTTCATGACTATAGATGTGAGGGCCACTGGACGATAGTCATTCAGGCAAGAGGGTTTACTGTTCTTAGGCACAGGGATGATGATGGATTTTTTAAAGGAGGTGGGAACTACAGAGGTAGCAAGGGACTCATTGAAGATAGAAGTGAACAAACCAGCAAGCTGATCAGCGCATGATCTCAGGACCCGGCCTGTGATCCCGTCAGGTCCAGCCGCTTTCCTGATGTTCACTCTCTTTAGTGCCCTCCGAACCTCGTCCTCCGTCACGGTGATCACATGATTCTCGCTTCTCTGCCTGCTGCTTCCTGACGCGCTGCTCGGCAGAGCCGCGATGCCTCCGTTGCTTTCAAAGCGGCCGTAGAAGGTGTTTAATTCTTCGGCCAGCGACGGATCTGCTCTCACCTGCGCGGAGGATTTGCTTCCAAAGGCACAGATGGTCCTTAGTCCCTGCCACATGCGTCGCGAGTCATTGAGCTGGAAATGAGACTCAATTCTCTCTTTGTAGCGATGTTTGGCGGCACTTACAGCTCGTCTGAGAGCATAACACGAAGCTTTATATTCGCGCATATTCCCAGACAAAAGAGCCTCGTTGTATGCGGCAGTGCGTTTGTTAACCGCTTCACGGATTGATCTGTCCATCCACGGTTTCTGATTGGGGAAAGTCCTTACAGTTATTGTTTCTGTAGCTTGTTCGGTAAGTGTGTTTACAAAGCTCACTGCTACCTCCGTGAACTCGCTGACGTCAGATGAGCTCGCCCTGAACATGTCCCAGTCGACGTCATCAAGAGCCGACTGCAGCATAGCTTCAGAGTGGGAGGACCAACGCGTCACTTCCCTCTTCACCGGGGGTTCCTGTGCGAGCCTTTGTTTGTATTCCGGTGTGAGGAAGATGGCGGCGTGGTCAGACTTACCAAAAGCAGGTAGAGAGCGGGCCTTGTAGGCGTTCTTAAACTGAGAGTAGCAGTGATCCAGTGTATTCGGTCCTCTGGTTGGACAGGATACATGCTGGTGAAAGTTCGGCATGACCTGCCTGAGGTTGGCTTTGTTAAAATCCCCTGCGATGATAAAGGCAGCGTCAGGATGTTGGTTAATGTAGCCGCTGATCACATCGTGAAGTTTAGACAAAGCCAAGCTCGTGTCTGCCTGTGGAGGGATGTAAACGGCAGTAGCGATGACCGCGGAGAACTCGCGGGGTAAATAGAATGGGCGGCAAATAATGGATAGATGTTCCAGATGAGGCGAGCAGGATCGCGACAGAGAGGAGATATTCCTGGGGTCACACCATTTCTTGTTAGTCATGAAACACACACCACCACCCTTGGATTTACCAGCCTCCGCTGTTCTGTCCATCCGTAAAACAGAGAAGTTGTCAGACGGCGTTACAGCAGTGTCCGGAACCGAGGGCGTGAGCCATGTTTCAGTCAAACAGATGATGTTACAGTCCCTTATGTCCCGTTGGAAACTAATCCTGGCTCTAAGATCGTCCATCTTATTATCCAAGGATTGGACATTAGCGAGCAAAAGGCTCGGTAAAGGAGGACTGTGAGCCCTTTTCCTCAATCTGTTCCGAATCCCAGCGCTTTTTCCACGGTGTTTTTTGTTCCGTCTCCTGTGTCCTTTGTTCTCCGCGTTCCGAAGAATCTCAAGAGGCCACGATGGATTCGGTGATAAAGTGTCCTGAACCAGGTTAGTGAGGCGGTTTCCGATGTCCAAGAGTGCACTTTTGTCATAGGTGATCAGTGCCGACGTTATGTGTGTAAAAATAGAAATCAAAAGTAAGTAAAAAAGTAAATAAAAGCATAGTCTTAGCGGAGCGGCCCGGACGGCAGCCGAACATAGCAGCGCCATCTTGGAAACATGACCTGATGGTAAAGAAATAAAGTTGTTGTTTTTTACCAATAATAGTAATCTTTCAATAATTAATCAATAATAATCTTTCAGCTACAGTAGAAAGCTATAAGGATTGTATATCAACCCAACTATTATGAATCAACCAACTTATTAATCATTAAATTATATTCTTTAAAATGTCATGATCTGGTTGATTTCAAACTTGCACATACAAGTATGAAGCACATAATAATTTACTTGCCAAATGTATTCAGAGGCTGTTTGAAATGAGAGAGTCTGTATAAACTCAATGCATAGGGCAATGGAAAATATATTTAAAAAAAATAAAAATATTTTTTAAAATGTATATTTGTCAATGGGGTGAAATAACTGTAATAATGAATTAAAAATATGTAGTTCACTTTGCAAATTTAATTTTTTTTTTAAAATGAGGTTATAAATATATAACTCAAAATTAATAATGTGTACAAATTTGTACACTTTTTTTTTTACAAATTTATTTTAAGTTAATTTAAGGTGAAATTTTTGTTTTGTTTTTGTGTGTTTTGTACACATTAAATTTAGTAGTGGAAGTGACACTTATGAAAAAGGGTAGGTAAAATATGCAAAGTATTCAGCTAACACCTTTTTTGGTTAATATGTAAAATTATGCATACTTATGGAATTAAATAAAAAATCTTGATGATGATGATTCTGACAGTGCAAACCTCAATTATACAGTAAACTTCAGGCTTAAGCTACAGAACAGCTGGAGTCTTTCACAAACCAAGAATCCTTCAACAATCCAAAGAAAGCTCATTCCAGATACTGTAATCTCCTATTCACAGATGTTACAGCCTCTTAAAAGTGCTCTACTGGATGGATCTCTCAATTTCGAGCTATAAAACTGTTCTGAGGCTCTCAACAGATGATGAAATTGCTTGTATTATTCTGGAAACTACTCTGTTTCCAACAGCAAGATGTCCTGTTGTGTAATTTTTCCATTTGCTAGAGTGAAACGGGTAATTTAGCTGAGATAAAGCAGGGTCAAGAGTGAATGACGGGACAATAGCAGTAAATTCTGTTGGACAGGAAGGAATGAGGATCAGGGCACGAGGAGAGAGGTCAGAAATGTCCAAACACATCAGGAACTCATATCTGCAAAACAAGATGCTGAAATACAGGAAGTAAACTCACAGCAGTAGCTGGATCACACATCTCACAACATTTCTAAACTGTGATTTATCATCCTAGCTCACATCACAACAGCTCAAGACTTTCTGCACTGGAAGGGAAGCTGCAAATCACCTCATAATGTTTACTAATAAGGAACCAATCAGCTGTGAACTCAAGGTTCCTACAGTATTTTCAATGCAAACACATTAGTATAAAAACTCCCTTTGCATGGGCTTTTTCAGAAAGCAAATGATTATTCAAAAACACCACAATCTGACTTTTTTATTTAAAAAATATATATTTTCCATTGCCCTATGCATTGAGTTTATACAGACTCTCTCATTTAAATAAATAAAATTCATAAATGTATAATATTTCTAAATATATTTCTATGTTCTATAGCAAATAAAATATAATACAAATTAAATACATAAACAAACAAACAAATAAATAAAAGATTTCAGGTAACCAATTAAAAGCAGCATCACAAAAGAAAGAAAGAAAGATAGATTGATTTCAGGTAACTAATCAAGTGTATCAGCACAAATTAAATAAAATAAATAAACAAACAAATAAAAGATTTCAGGTAACCAATTAACAGCAGCATCACAAAAGAAAGAAAGAAAGAAAGATTGATTTCAGGTAACTAATCAGGGGATACCATGGTTTACGTTTCTAATTTCCATACAACCATAGCAAACAACCATACAACAACATGTTACAACCATAGCAAACATCGTTTACTCTGTAAACAATGCAGATATAACCAAAGCTGTACCTTTAGCAAGGGTCGTCCTATCTCAGAGTATGAAACTACAGCGTTGGCATCCAACTGAGTGCCAGAAAGACTTTCATTTGAGAAAAGCATTAGCTTAACTGATGCAGGGACAAATTCACTTCAACTCTGCACCTACCCATGAGGGTCTGACCTACACTGCGCGTGGTGAAAGATACACTAAAATACCCTTCCAACGGGTAACACTGACTCACTGAAACACACTGAGCACAATCCAGCGTGTGTTTGCTCTGGGGTGTGGTGGTCTTCGGTCAGGAAATGATGCTTTTGTGTTCATATTTACAGGCAGCCGAGCCTAATTTTACCACATGTGCTTTAAGAAGTGTTTACAGCTGTATGTGGCTTCTGATAGTATTCAAATAGTGAGTATGTGCCTGAACAGCAAAATATAAGCAGCATATAACTGATATTTCCATTAGCAAACATTTCAGTTCAGTGTTAGTTATGCGGATAAGATCTGTACAAAGATGACTGAACAATCAAAGATAAAGCTGGAAACTTTTAGCTGGCAAACCTAAATAGAATCCATGTTCTCGTGCACAGAGAGCATAAACTCTTTCCTTCATATAAAATCACTTTCCATGTGTCACAGAGTGATAGGAGAATGGAGAATGATGGTGATGGAGAATACACTGCAGTGAATCCTATAAATCTTACTATTTCTAATAAGATTGTGAAACTGTGCACAGCATGCAATGCTAACCATTTCAAACTAGGGTTATTATAGTTAACTAAATAAAATAAACTTTAACTTACTTTTAAAAAAACATTTTATTTCAGCAAGTTGCAAAGATTCTCATTTACGTAGTTTAACTTAGTGTGCTAAAAACTAAAACTGACTAGAATCAATAAAAAAAACTACAGACATAAAAACAACACACAAACTAATGAAAACGACAAAAAAAATTACTAACATTTCAAAAGTAAAATGAAAACAGAAAATATGATAAAACCTAAAACATCTCCAGAACTGCTCACTTCATCAGCGTTTCACCGTTTCATTTGAGTAAAACTAGCGTCATATCATATACACACAGAAATGTAAAGGTATTCACGGCAACCCGTCAAAATAAAAGTTCGGTTTAATTTAAAGATATTGCAGCAGAAATATATTACTATTGTTCAGCAGAATGTGCATACTACTACTACTACTAAAATTATGAAAACTTTATTTTTTAAGGAATGATCACACAACATTTCTTCCATGTTTTAACTTTAATAGTAAATCCCCTTTGTTTGCCAAAAAGTTTAATTTTCAATAATTTAAAGATAAATGAAATTAATGTTTTATGCCTTCATTTGATAACCAGATACACAACACAGAATTTCTGAGGAAAAAGAAAACATTTCATAAGGCTATTTTAAGAATAAATAACAATAAAATATTAGGTGACAGAAAATAAAACATAACTTTATAATTGTCATTTTCTTTAATCATAGCTATAATTATTATAACACCTAAAACACGTTGTGTGTAAAAAGTGTTTGTTTCAGTCAGTTGAAGGGTGGTACATTGTGTGCACATGATCAGGATGATACCACCTCCGCCGCATTTTGAGAAAAGAAAAACCCTGTTTGCAGGACTATACATTATTTGGATAATTAGTGAAAAACAACAACAACAACAGTTATGTCTGATTCTGTTGCATAGAACTGAATAAAAATAATACATTGATATTTAATATTAATATATTTTCTGTCCAATTTTCTTTCAATAAATGTGTGGTTATTTTATTGGCTTGTGGTTTTTAAATTCTGTGTCATTAAAATTTAGTTAAATTAAAAAGTCTTACAAAATTACTTTATATTTAATTAAAAAAAAAAATTATTACAAAGCATTTTCGGTTAAGGTTTTCGACCAAGCACATCCAGAATTCTCGGTTTCGGCCCAGAATTTTCATTTCGGTGCATTCCTACCATTTACTGTAACTACACACAGAGCACTGTGTTTGCAACCATGCTCCTTTAAAGGATTACACACCCACAAACACACACACCCACAAACACACACACACACCCACAAACACACACACCCACACCCACACCCACACACACAAACACACACACCCACCAGTATGTAGAGAGACATTTAAGAGGGTTTATTCTCCAAATAACTTTAAATTCATGTTCCTGAAAAATGTGTTAATAAATGTTATGTGTATGGACTCTTGTTTTTGTTCCACGTTAGCCTCCTGTCCACTAATTTTTGCCTCTTACAAAAGCCACAAAGCCTTCGAAGAAGACAGTAAAGGCTTGTGTCATGCCTGAGCTGTAGCTAGGCTGAAACTTGAAAGTTAAGGTGCACAATGTTTAGGTTTTATTATATATTTTTTTTATTACTATTATTTTGATTTATGTCTTAGTTTTAGGTTGTACTATGTTTACCTTAAAGTTTAAAGTAATTTGAAATAGATTTTTATATATTTGTATTTGCATTTTGAATGTATTATGGCAATTAAATGCACTAAATGGGTTTAGTTTTCACATTTATTAATATATGCAATTTCAGCAATAAAAACGTTAATTTTTCTAAAAAGGAAACAAATTACTTGTTCATTTTAAGAGACCTGTCTTATTTTGTCTTGTATATTTAGTATTGCTCTTTAATAAAGAAAAGGTTGTTCTTATCCGATTACTCGATTAATCGATGGAATTTTCGGTAGAATACTCGATTACTAAAATATTCGATAGCTACAGCCCTAATTTGATATACATATCACTATCTTTAAATAAATCTTTCATATAAAGTTTTGGTCATATGGTCCACTAATAATCGTTTTAAATAATCGTGATTACAATATTGACCAAAATAATCGTGATTATGATTTTTGTCATAATCGAGCAGCCCTAATATATATATATATTTTTTTTACATTTTAAAATTATTTTTATATTTTGTTTTTTGATCAAATCATGATTCATGAAAGAGACCTTGTTTGATTTCACTTTCACTTCAGTTCAGTTGATTCATTACACAAATAGCATTCTGTGGTGGCGCTGAACTGAAAGTCTCATTAATGTGGTTGCATTAATGCCACAGCTTCATCATCATAATTGTACGCTGTTCATAATTGTTTCAGCTATTCAAACCTGCGCTTTTATGCTGCACGGATCAATGGTTCTGGTGAGTTCAACCTCAACCAACACTACAGCAAAAAGCAAAAGAGACGGGATCTGCTCTTACCTGGGAGAAATCTCCGTTCCGCACAAGGTCATGAAAGTCTATGTCAGGCAGGTCCAGAGTCACCGAGGACGGGTTTGGCTGGAGCTGCCTGAGAAATCAGAGGAGAGAGATCAGGAACAATCACACAGAGAGCAGAATGTCTCTAATGCCTTCAAATACTACTAGAATACAGATCAATTCTGAATATTTTAGGGGTGTAACGATAAGTATTCATACTGAAAACTTTCTGTACAGGTCTGTAACTTAATTTAAAACTGCAAGTTTTATATATCTTAATTTTAATGGATCAATAATGATTCTTAAATCCCAATATCGATCTTTTAGTAATGCTGTTTTAGTTGATGAGTGAATAAAACTTCACTAGACATTAAAATACTGTGGAAATGGAAATAAGCCTATGGCTTTTTGTGTATGTTATCCTCGGCAGTTTTTGAAATGTTGTTTTGATAATGTATATGGGGCTCTTGTACAATTGTACAAAACTTGTCTAATAAAGCAAACAAACCTCCCGTCCAATAATCGCAATAAGTTTTGTTACTTTTCTGTTACTTTCGATAGGAAACAAATTGTCATCTTTTGTCCATTTTATCAGGAAATTCAAACAATAAATGTTGTTTTGTGTTGATTATTATATCTAATAATAAATAGCAATTGAATTGTATAGTTTGTGCTAATTGCTGTTAACTGGAACATGTAATATTATTATAATGTGCAAGTAATAGGGTGTCCTATATGGTTACAGCATTAGCTGAGATAGATGTTTTCTCCTAAGAAAATTATGATTATAATTGAATTTATTTAAAGACAGAGACACAATGTGATCAGTAAACCACTGTTTAAAACAAAAGAAAAAAATAAGCAAATTTATGTGTAGTTTTTTCCCCTTCTGTACTGAAAATGTACCAAATCGTAATTTGAAAACCAAGTTATGTACCGAACCGTCATTTTTATGTAACATTTCACCTCTAGAATATTTTAAATCAGATCACTGATATATGTTACAGAATCATCAGCTTTGTATTTTTAAATACATAATGGATAAGTATAATCAACTATCTCGTGATAAAGTGCATATATGTCACATGTTCAATACATCAGCAAGCACCACTATATTATTGTTCCTGTGGCTCAGTGGTTGAGCATTACGTTAGCAGCGCAAAAGGTCGTGGGTTCAATTCCCAGGGAACACACATACTGATAAAAAAAATTAAAATTGTATAGCTTTGAATAAAAGCGTCTGCTAAATGCATAAATGTAAATGTAAATTATTGAATTGCAGTAAAGACATTAGAGAATATAAAAATTCACCTAAATTCATCTATTTTCTTAATGCATATTATTGTGAACAATTAATCCATGTATATCTTTGAATTTAAATAGTTTGTATCTTGTAATGTTTAATCAAATCATCATAACGTCAGGATGTTCATTTTGCATGCAGTCAGCGAGGAATAAAACACTGTGTTGACTATTTATTGTCAATACAGTATTATTGCTGTATATAATGAACGATTCATTATATGTATAATGCATGCTTTTTGTTTTTGCTCATGAGAGAAAAAGACACAGTGTGCGACTCACCTCCCAGATTGCATAGGATAGTGCTGGTTATATTGAGTTTGCGGTGGGTACGTCCATGAGTTTGACGGATACAGCTGACTCTGGGGAAACAGGAAACAAACAGCACATTTGACACAGGAAGTGGTCCTTTGGAAACACTGTTCAGCAGAGATATTACCCATCAACCCAAATATTTACTGGCAGTGCTGATGATCTAGTGACTCATCTTGACACAGTGAGACCCGACACAAACCGCATATGTACAGAGTGAAGACCAACAGTTAAACCACCATAACCCAGGTGACGTGAGACTACTGTTTCTAGAGAAATGATTACCATTGGCTACCAAAGCACTCCAGATTTGTCCCATTTTGGACAAGGTTCAAGACCAACTAGAGCAATGATGATGAAGAAGACAGTTCAAAACGGCAGATATAATCAGCTTAAGAAAATCTGTTAAAATCAAGAGTATAACACTAGAAAGAGCAGAATCCAATAGACAGGTATATATATATATATATATGAGTTCAATCTGCTATCAAACCTGAGCCTGACCTGGATTCAGAAAGGTTTGGGAGAGTTGTTCATGTCTAGTTTCAAGTTTGCATTGGGTTCCAGCTTGTAATTTAATTGGAAAATTATATAAAAATATATAAAAACTGAAACATCTATATTTAGGACCATTAAGATTTTTTGCATTGTGATATTTTCATGATAAATTTTCCACAAAATTTGGGTTCAAGTTTGTAATTCATGAAATATATTCATGATCTCTCTCTCTCTCTATATATATTATTTATTTTCACTTTAATTTTAACAAATTTAGTACTGAGCATTTGTGATTCCTAGGTGGATTACAAAAACGGTCTAAAAAATGATATTTCACAAGAAATGAAACTTAACAGCAAAATTAAACAAAATATATAAAAACATATGGTATTTTTATGACAATCAAGCAATTGTTTTCCCCAAAATCGCATTACTTTAAAAACAAAAAATCACATTATTTAACAATTTTCTTTAAAAGTACAATTATTATGAAACATTATTGTAGTTAAATCACATGAAGAAAAAAAACATCATATCATTATAAAAAAAGGCCAAATTATTTTTTTTTTATGTAAAATATAACTTTTTTTTTTCATATGACCCTTGTTCTACTCACTCATTAAGCGAAACAGAGCAATCTGGTTTGGTCTTAACATTTGAGTCTCAGGTTCAGGACTGAAGTTCAAATGTGCAGACCTTTAGCCTGAGTCTCTTTGTATTGGGGTAACCTTAGCATTTACATTAAAGTGTGTCTTAATGTTGTTCAAACATTTTAAGGTGCAGTATGTACCTCCATGGAACTTGTGAGAGGAGGACTGGGAGCGCTGAACTTTGGGCTCCCTAGCTGAGGGCCCTCAGGGTGCAGATAGTCCTCCGTGTCCATGACAACAGACGTGGCAAGAGTGGGCATCAGGCTCCGAGCAGAAACACGGTCGTGTGTCAAACCCCTGTCATTCTCCAGCCATCTCTGAGAGAGAGAGAAGTCAGCATGATAATCATCACAAATAATCTATTTGTTACGGTGTTTATAATTCTGATAATAAGTCCTGCTGGAAAGTTGTCTTGTACTGATGATAAAGCAGAATGTATGATCATATGATGCTGGTGATGTTATAAGCATCCACAACTGATTACCTGAACCTTCCAGGTTTATTTGACCCATTACTGAATGGCTGTGATAACTAGCAAGATAAAATGTACAGATACAGATAAATGCATGCATATGTATTGAAATGTTTTGTTCTATTCTGCATTTTTATTTAATAAAATAAAATGCATGAGTTTCCATTAATACATTGTTATCTTACCAGATGATCTGAATGAAAAAAAACTGCCCTCTTTGTGGTCTTTATATATTATATATACGAAATAAAGCAGTTTATTTAAAACAAAAAGCTAACTGAAAGATAAATGAAAATAATTCGAGACAGACAGACAGGATTCATATATAATATATTAAATATGTGACACAGGCCTTGTCTATGTGACAGTTTGAGGGAAATTACACTGTAAGTGTGTGTCAATTTTATTCTGACCTCTATAATACAAACTGTCACTAATTCAGCCTTAATAAAAAGATAATATCAAACTAAAAACGTTTAACTATAAATCAGACTATGATTAAAAATAATCTGTCTGAGCGTTTGTCAACCTGAAACCATCAACCAAACACCACTGACCCATCAATCACGTCACTTTGATATGATTATCAGCTCATATCGATTATTATAGATTAACATAATTGATTTATTAACGAATTTATCAACTGTCTGCGTGTTTTTCTGACTGACTCAATGGAGCGCTATTGTTTGATTCGTGCTAACATGCTAACCTGACAGAAAACTCACTCACCGCTCGTTAATTAAACCCCCCTGTCCACGAAACCCCTCCACGAGCACTAACGACCACTCAATCTGGGTTTTTCTTGACCGGTAAACGCGGATTGAAGGGGTTAATCCATATTTTTCTACCACTATACGGTTGTTTACCTACTTCCTGGTCGACGTCGCCATCTTGATCTGAAAGACGGAGGACGCTTCCGTTGACGTCATCGCGTGCAGATTTTTTTTACGATAGGTGAATTTTGTGCAGTAAAAAAAAGAAAACAATTACTCATTTGGTTTACTATTCCCCCCTGTTTAGAAATAGAGATTTGTAAAAATATATTTTATTAGTGTGTTGTATGCCTTTATTGTAAAGACATTTTGCAGTCTAAACAATTAGGCTCTAAAAACTTTTCATTTTATTAATATTACGGGGGAAAACACACACACACACACACACACACACACTCACTTGTTTCACTATCCTTGTGGGGACTTCCATAGGCGTAATGGTTTTTCTACTGTACAAACCGTATATTCTATTGCCCTACACCAACCCTACACCTAAACTTAGCCCTCACAGGAGACATTTTGCTGATTTAGATTTTCAAAAAACTTAATTCTGTGTGATTTATAAGCTTGTTTACCCATGGGGACCTCAATTTAGGTCCCCACCGTGACACAAGTCCCCATGAGGCTGTGTGTATTCAGGTTTAAGTCCCCACCGGTATATAAAAACAAGCACACTCACACACACACACACACGGCATGTATTAATATATATGAAACATTGTATTATTAAAATAATAATAATACAATTAAACTAATTATTTAAATAATATGGTACTTGATATTTGTGGAAAATGACTGTAAAATCATAATAATTAATTTTATTTAATTAATTAATTAATAATATTTTTTTTATTTGTCTATATTTGTTTATTTATTTAATTAATTAATTTATTTATTTGATGACACTGGTGGCTAAGACCAATTTATCATATTGCTGTAACCAAAAACTAGTAAGTATGGTATTTTGGAAACTGCTTATCATGATAAATGTCTGTGAAGTCAGAAGAGTTTGATCATGTAGAGGTTTATTGATGGGACTCTCTCTTTAAACTAATGGGCGGTAATAGTTCAGAGTCCATGGACTTTGAAAGCTTTGCCCTGGTTTCATGTTGATTCATCATCATCAGTTCTGAGAGAACGACACGACACACAGCGACACTTCAATCTCAGGGAAATCGAGACACAGGATGCGTTATTGCAGTTTCTAGATATTTATTTGAATAGCTATTTATTATTATTTAAATTGCTTGTGTATTTTTTCTCGAGTAGTTGAATAGAGCTCAGCTGATTCCTGATTTCTCAAATGGATTTTCCTCCAGAGATCAGTGTTTTTATTCTGTCTCTGACAGCACCTTTTATTCTCTACACGATCAACCATGTGTCCTTCTTACAAGAGTAAGTTCACCTCATGTCATTATTTTACAGTAATGCATGTTAAAGAACATTTTATTGACATTAAACAATGCAAAATAGATTTCGTTTTACACATTTGTTTTATGTTTAGAAGTGTGACTTTTAAAATGTTTTTATGAGGTTTTAATGACCTGATTTGTCCAAGAGAGGGCAACCATCCTCTTCTTTATTTATCAAGTCATTCTGAGGTGATCTGATCAATGAGCTTCATAGATTTCATCGGTCAATCTCATGAAAACCGTCAAGAACATTTTGCCAGTCAGATTATTCGTATTGCGAAATGATTTCATGAAAAATTCAATACAGTTTCACCCTCATAATAATGATAATATATATTATTATCCAGTGAGTAACCAGTTACTCACATTTCACTGCTGGTTATATATCCTCTATATAATCGTGTATGTGACAAATAAAAAAATATTGAATTAATATTATTGTTTATTGGTATATATTAACATATCATGCAAATATTATATTAAATATATTGTATTTATTTAAACATATATACGTCATATTTTTACTATTTTTTTATGCTGATTTGAATTTAAAAAAATATTGCACCATTTTTACTTTAATTCAGTAAAATTGATTGTATTATAGTCATAAGAATTAAATGGAAATTAACTGACAATAATGAGAATTACATATTGTTCTAAAATTGACTTTATTTTTATTATGCAAATGATAACTTTTTTTAAGAAATGTGCCTCTGATAATCTCATTTACACACTTGGACTACAGCCTTATTCTTAATTAATGCAGAAAAATATATATTTAAATTGTAAATTATTTACACATGCAAATAATTTATATTTAAATATTAAATATATTATATTTATTAAATACTTTTAGATTTATTATATTAAATATGTTGTGCTTTTAATTCATGCTGATTTTAATTTAAAAAATGTATTGCAACATTGTTAGTGTAATTATATTATTATATATGACTATTTTATAGTCATCAGATTTTATTGAAAATCAACTTTGACAATAATGAGAATTACATATGGTCCTAAAATTTGCTTCATTTTCTTTATGCAAATTATAACTTCTAATTTTTCACTTGTTTTGGGCATGAAATATGACCTGGATAAGTTTTCATGAGATTTTGCTTATCATTGATTATGTGAGATAAAAACAAGCCTCTGATAATCTCATTTACACAGCAGAACTACAGCTTTATTCTTCATTAATGCAAAAAAAAGCATGCAAATATATTATATTTATGTATTAAATAAATATGTATTAAATATTTTCATATTTATTATGTTAAAGTTTATACTGGTTTTAATAAAAAAAAATATATTGCAGGATTTTTAATATAATGCAATAAAATCGACTGTAATGTAAATTAATTTTTACAATAATGAGAATTAAATATAGACTTTCTTTTCTTTATGCAAGTTATAACTCATTCATTCATTCATTTTTTCCAGTAGTTTTCCAGGTGAAGTATGATTTGGATAAGTTTTTGTGAGATTCAGTTTGTCATTGAGCCTCTGATAATCTCAGTCTCTGCACTATGAATGAAATGGCATGCACTCAAACTGATGTTTCAGATGATGTGTTTTCTCGTTCAGTCCACAGGTTATACTGGCAACAGGCATTGTGGTCCTTACAACGATATTCCTCCTGGCAAACCTCAGCGTCAAGAGTCAAAAATCCACCGACCCTCTCTTCTACGGTAAAACTAATTCTGACAGATGAAGACGCAATGCAACAATACAAAAATACACTAAAATACCATAAATGAAAGAAAAATCACAAATGAGATCTCTTAAATTTTTCACTCAGAAATTCACAAATAATTACAAGTTAGAAAAAAACTGCAAATGAGACATTGAATTAAATGTGAAATTTTGAAGTAGAAAGACTGAAATAGTTTTTTTCTTGTAAACTTGCAAATAACTTTTACAGTGCAGCAGCAAGATTAAATGTGTAGCAAACTGACATTTTTATATGAGCTCAATTCTGCTCATGCTTTTCTTGAGGAAAAGATCAGCATCTCAAAACATGCTCAGATTTGTCAAGATATCAAAGTCTGCAATTCAAATATTACTCAAGCTTTTTAGGAGACAATTTGGAAACAAAGTTTGAACTTAAATTCTGAGAGCTTTTGGACCCTCAGAGCAATACATTTTCATGTTGGCCGCGTCACTGTTATTGACGGCTCTTGAGTCGGTGGACAGCCACTAAATCAGCCCGCTGTGATCAATCCATGTGTGATCTCAGCTCCTCTAAAGTTTCTCCAGCCTCTATCTGTCCGGCTGCCAGCACTAATGTATGCTTGAATCCAAGAGCGAGGCGACTTTTCCACTTGGGAATGAGGAAACTCTGGTCTGAGGGCCACATGATTGAAATCCACCTTCACCTGGACAACCGTGAGCCATCATTAACTCGCTGTTTGGGAGAGAAATCAATAGCTGGCGAGGAAAAGAAAGTGAAAGCCAGACAGAGACTAAGAGATGGAGAGGAGAGAGGGGCTGTTTGGGTTTGATGGCAAGAGAGAGAGAGAGAGAGAGAGAGAGAGAGAGATGAACGAGAGTGGAATGAGAGATGTGCTAATATTTCCAATCTGTGTGTGTTTCAGTGTTTGCTGTATTTTCCTTCACCTCTGTTGTCAGCATCACCAATGCTCTGCAGCACCATGGATTTATCAAGGGCTTTATGGACTTTTATATAAGCAAGGTTAGATCTCTCTCTCACTCACACACACACACACACACACACACTCACACTCACACTCACTCACACACACACACACACACACACACACACGCATGCACGCACGCACACACACACACTCACACACTGAAATGATGCTCTGTGTTGAAGGGGGAGCCGTACCTGAGCACAGCCCATGGCATCATGATGAGCTACTGGGACGGAGTCCTTCACTACGGTCTGCTCCTCATCATGGTCCACCGCATGACTGCAGGGTAAAACCACTATCACAACTACATCAACACAGCAACACAACAATGTCAATACATCTATAAGTGATGCTGATATGGGAAGCTGGCATCAAATACTTTTGGAAAGTTGAAGAATGACTCTAAACTCTCCTGGTGAATTTTCAATAGCCATTCAAAAGTTTGGGATCAGTAAGATATTTAATGTTTCTGTAAGAAGTCTCAACTGCTCATAAAGGCTGCATTTATTTGATCAAATATACAGACAAAAACAGAAATATTGTGAAATATTATAACAGTTCAAAGCAACTGTTTTCTTTGTGAATGTATTGTAAAATGTAATTTATTCCTGTGATCAAAGCTGAATTTTCAGCATCATTACTTCAGTCTTCAGTGACACATGAACCTTCAGAAATCATATATTTATCAAATAATATATTTGGAACCTGTGATACTTTTTTCAGGATTGTTTGATGAATAAAAAGTAAAAAATAATTGCATTTATTCAAAATCAAAATATTTTCTAACATATATGTTCTTTTGCTGTCCTCTAGAACTTTTGGTAACACTTTATTTTAAGGTGTCTTGTCAAGTCAAGTCAAGTCATCACTGAATTCAATAATGAAATGCCTTTAACTGAAAATTGAGTGTTTAATCTTGTCATTTTACATTATTGACACTATTTTCCCATTTTGATATTGTGCAGTTGCTTTGACACAATTTGTATTGTTAAAAGCGCTATATAAATAAAGGTGACTTGACTTGACTTACTTATTTTACACAATACTTATATAATGATAAAATATTATACAATATTTAAAATGACCAATTTGCAAATATTAGTTGTTTTCCTCTCTCTCTCTATGTTTATATAGAATACTAGTGTTTATAAAATATTTATAACTTATTTTACACAATATTTAAAATAATAGATTTAAAACTAGATTTATAATCAAATCTAAAAAAAATGAAATATTGGTTGATTATTTGGCTTAGTCAATATATTGGTCTGTGATTTTTACAGATGATCTGTTGCTCAGTAATGCAGCAGCAGCCATGTATATATGCACATTCATGTTAAAAGCGATAGTGTTTGAGTTGTTGTGTTGTTGGTTTCTCTTCATACAGGAAGTCGTTTCACAGTTTGGCTCTCGTATGGGCCGGATCCATGATCGCCAGTCAGATCGTCTTAATCACAGGCATTGTAGTAGGTAAGAAACTCAACTTCTCCAAACTAAAATCACAAACCATTGCAACAGGTTTCTGATAAAAGTGTGTGACGCTCAATAACACATGTTGTAAAATGTGGATGCGTCTGTAATCTCTGAGGTCAAACTCAGCTGTATATCAATGCCTTTATTTCTGTGTTTCAGGTAAATATGGAAAAAACCTCCTCCCTTCTTTCTGGAGAAACGCCCCTTCTCTGGTTTTACCCATATGGGCGGCGACAAAGCTCTTCAACAGGCCGAGAGATCTGTCAATCATTCCTGCTGACAAGGTGAAGCACAGTACTGATTCAATCCTAGAAGATCCACTGATCAGAACTGAGAATAAACACTCAAACATATTTATCTTCAATTACGTGTTTTGGCTTGTAAACATTCATTTATAAATTTATAAAAAACATTTATGTGCCTTGAGGTGATGTCTCTATACTGATGGCCAGTGTTGGGAAGGTTACTTGTACAATGTAATAAGTAGTACTCTTTCAATTTCTTTATTAAAGTAATATAACTGATTCCATTTGATTAGCCTACTTCTCTGAATTTCTATTGTTTTCAACCATTTTAATCATTTTCAAACATGTAAACCCTTACGAAAATTAACCACAAATAAAACCAAACAACCATGTTTACTATACTTTTACTACAATAAAACCATGGTTAATTTCTGTAAGGGCAGGCAGGGTTAACCTTACAGTATTACTTAACACATGATTACTGTCACTTTCATCACTTGAATTAAGATTATAATTGAATTTTAAAGCACATGCAGCCACCACAAAATCAGACTTACTTTGACATCATTCTGAGGTTAAATACAGATTTAAAATCATAACAAGATATAGTTTAATAGCTATGATACAGTTTTTGAAATCAAATCTTTGCAGCTATGACAGGAAACACTGGCATCTAACAATGACTTGGAAAAAAACAGTTCATCTTAAATCAAGCATATACACAAACCCAAATAGGAAATAAAACAGTTATTGAATATGCATGTGTCGTAAACTCCTGAAACATTGGTGTCTCATATTTTAGAGCACGCACTGCAATTTATGAAAGAAATCAATGAAATTTGTTTGTGCGTGTTTGCGTGTGAATTTTTTTTTATGTAACCCCCTTTGTAATTGGTTTACATTTTAATAAGTAACTGTCATTTAATTACACATTTTTCTCAGTAACTGTAACAGATTACAGTTACATTTATTTTGTAATTAAATTACGTAATTCTGTTGCAGTACATGTAACTAGTTACTCGCCAGCACTGCTAGTGTGGAAGTACTAGTTGAGTTGACGTGTTTGATGTGGTCTGTAGGTGGACGTGGAGCAGAAGAAAACACTGCTGTCTCGTCCCACAGATCTGCTGCTCACGCTGGGTCTGGTAGGAAGCATCATCTTCACTGCGTTCAGAGGCTTTGTGAGGATCTACACATCCATCCATGTGTCTGTTATCCAGCCATGTATTCCATCACTCACTCTTTTCCTGCTCTCTTTTGTCTTCAACAGGTTGTTCTTGAATGTTCTCTGGATTTTTGTTTTACCTACATCTTCCAGTACGAGCCGTACATGAAAGACAGTGTTGGCTTTCCAAAAGTCACGGTGAGTCTGATGCACACTTGGGTACATTTAACATGCTATATTATGCTTTGAGATGCACTAGTACTATACTGTAGTACAGTGACATACAGTAGAGATATGACTGACATGGAAACATGATGGACTGACGGATCTCGTGTCTTGTAGATGCTGGTGTTCTTCTTCTATGTTTTGCCGCTCCTGGCGGCGTGTATTTATGGGCTTCACGCTCCTGGATGCACATGGATGTTGGACTGGACTCTGGTTCTCGCAGGAGCTGTAGCTCAGGTACATATACAGCAACCACTAAAACTATTGCAACTCAACTATTAAAAATCATTTTCGTTAATTAAAATAAATCTGATATAAAAACAAATATAAAAATCAGATGAAAAATTGCATTTCATTGGCATCTAACTGAAATAAGTTTAAGTCAAAGTACTAAAGCTGAAATAAAAATTAACTATAAATAAAAATGTAAAATATTAAAAAGCACATAACAAAATTACCATTTAAAAAAAATCATACTTTTTTTACACTATAGTTAAATAAAATATTACACAAAATATTGCACAAAACATTATCCAATATTTAAAATTAATATAAATGTATTTTTATTATAAATATAGAAATACATTAATATTTAAAAATATACACATACAAACTGCATTTATAGTAATTATATTAATACCATTATATTTATAACATTAAGTATAACAATATAGAATATTTATATAATTTTTTTAAAAATATTTAAAAATGACAGATTCACAAAAATATTTGAAAATGGAAAATGTTTAGATCATTTCAAAATAATCAGATATTGGTTGATTATTCAGTCTGGTTAATGTATTGATCTGTGATTTCTGCAGATGACTGAAGATAAAATAAATACTCAAATAAAAGATCATTCAAAATATTAATAATAGAATATAAATAATACTAAAATAACACAGAGAGAAACTTTACGTAGGAATTTAGTTTTGAATTATTATTGAATTATGTATAATTGCATAGTTGTGTATAATTGTACAGTTATTAGACAAAGATTCGTTGTAGTTTTGATATTCTTTTTTGTACTGGTTACAAATTTTCATGAATCAGAGAAAATGTATTAAATAAAGTTTAATGTTTTTGCAGACACAGCGATCAATAACTATTTTTGTTATGGTCAATAACTGATAAGGCAGTCCAATATAAATCGATACTGTTTTGTTTGAATAAAACTCTTCATGATTAAACTTTGATCTAGAATTTAGAATCAAAACATAATATAACTATATAATATTTACTATAACACTATATAATATTTTTTATAGTATATTTTTACTATATAACACTTTTAACTAGTATGTAATCTCTTTGTTGTCTTTTTAGGACAAAAATGATCTGTTTACAATTCAGAACAGTGCCAATAACCCCCCCAAAACCCCTAATATTAGCCTATATGAGCACTGATATCTCATCTGTGTGTGTGTATGATGTTTGCACAGATGCAGTGGACTCACCTGGGCTCGTCCGTTCACTCGCGGACACCGTTCACCTACAGGATCCCCAGAGACGAGTGGAGGCAGGTGGTCACGCTGAACCTGCTGTACACAGCCGTGCCCGTCCTCCTCGCCGTCCGCTGCTACATGGACCAGACCTTCTTCATGAAGAACGTTCCTCAGGAGCAGGACAACAACGGCAAGAAGAATTAAAACATCAGCATTCACATGCAAGAACATGCATGCAAGTCTTCAGAAGAGAGACTCTAGACTCATAGATTATTTGTAAAAGCATCAATATATCAGTGACTATATCTGTGTCTGCCAATAATAGTAGTTTTGAAATGTCCAGCGAAGCCTTTCGGTCTGATTAGGCTGATCCCAGCTAACAAAAAGATGTTCTAAGTTAACAAGTTAACAAAAGACGTATTGCTAACGTTCCCATCAAGTTCAAACGTTCAAAACATCCAGTTAAAAATGTTACGTTAATGGAACATTTCATTGTATCACTTTGCAACATTAAGGAAATGTTACTTTTGAATATTCTATGAACATTCTAAAACAAGTAACATTTAAAAAAAAAAGTTAGACGCTACAAAGTTCCATTAACGATGTATAACTAAAGTTTTTGTGCTAAAATTTTGATAACATTGTTAAAGACCAGAACATTTTGAACATTTTATTAACGTTACTGGAAGAACATTTGTTGAGAGAACCTTTTCAGAACGTTGTGAGAACATTCCCTGTTATTATAATCAGATACCAGTAAATTCTTTTTCTATACTAGGTTATAAAATATTTCAGTCATGCATTTTTTTATTGTCAGTATCAGTATGATTCAAATAATATTAGACAGATGCCTGATTTAATTTATTTTATTATAAGCATGGTACTGTTTGTGAACACAAAAAAGGGCAAAACAGTGGATTTGACATATTATTATTGACCATGACAAAACATTGTTGGTTTATTGGTATCGACCAAAATGTCAGTCATCCGTTTTTTCTTTTTTACATGTGTTTTGTAGCTTTGTTCAAGTGTAAAGTGTGTGGAACAGTTCAAACTACTGATCTCAGTCAGGTTTATCTCTGGTCAGTTGGTGAAATCTCAATAAATCTGGACTCTGGACTAGTTTACATCACTCTCAGAGACGTTTGAAGGCCGTTGAAGCTCAGGGTGCGTCCTGATCGTCTGACCGTCTGTGTGCTTTGTAGTTTTTTGCTTTGAGGACTGTATTTCATTCACTAGAGTTATTTTTTAATTAGTATACATTATTAAAACGGTACCTGATTGGGTGAATCTCACAAAAAAAACTCATCCAGGGTGAGATATGGGATTGAAATAGTCATAAAAACTGTATTTGTATATGAAGTATAACGCTACAAATTATGTCCTTTTGTCAAATGTCCAAATATGACCTGAACATGTTCTTGGCAGATTCACCCAAATGTTTTACTTGATATTTTTTGTATGATTTTCTATGTTGTATAGTGTTTTCCTAACACTTTTCTGCGGTACGTGTGCTCTTTGCCTGTCATGATCCCTCATATCTCTCGTCTTGTGAAATTCACTGTTTATTAATCTTCGTGTTGGGCTCTAAAGGGAACGCTGGGGCACGGGTTCAGCAGGGAGAGATATTTATAGCATTGCAACACAGTGAAACAAGATTCATTTAAAGATATCTAGGCATGAACTGATCGGTCACATTTCTTCCTCGTCCAGTCAAATCTCTGACCTTTGCTCTGTAGCTGATGACGTCATGTGATCTTTCACACAGATGAATGAAGTCTGTCAGTGTGCTGAATGAACTGATTACATCTGCAATGTTCCTGAGGATAAGAATATCATTGAATTAAATGGTTTAGCCATTAAAAATCATGATATCATGCTGCATTATTCAAAAGGGTGGGAATATTTGCTCTGACAATGATTTGATTTGATTCAATCACGATTAAAAAATTGGCATTTTGCTAATATTCCCATTAAGTTACGAAATTAAGTTATGATTTCTGAATGTTCGCTGAACGTTCAAAACCTCCAGTTTTTTTCTTTTTTTTTTTTCTTGGTTATATGAATGTAAGCGACAACATTAAGATAACATTCCATTTTATAGTTTTGCAAATATGATGGGAATGTTACTTTTGATTGAATGTTCTCTAACCATCTTAGAAAACTAATAAGTACCATTTAAATAAAGTTAGTTGAACATCCAAACTGAAATATGTTTTTTTGCTAACGTTTTTAAAGAAAACAAAACTTTGAACAAATATTTTATTAACGTAGAGTTCATAACGTTGAGAGAACTTTGTGCTGGAAATTGTAGTTAGTAACATAATCTGGATTACTCATATTAGGTCATGTAGTTTGACTACTTTTGACATAACTAGTTAATCATATTTGAATGGGATTATTATGTACCATATTGATAAAAAAAACATGCATTAAGCATTACATTACAGCAGGGTTTCCCAAACTATGAATAAACTATAAACCATTTGCTGCCATTCTGTGAATATGCAATCATGTAATCCATAAAAAGTAACTGTAATCTGCTTATGAACATTTTAAAAGTGTAATATGATCTAATTACGAGTACTTCCATGTTAGTTTGGTTCAGTTTGAGTTGAATTCAATTTGATGATTTTAGAACAATTCAGCATTATTTTCAAAAACACACTGCTTGGAAGGCCAGTTTCGTTGATTATTAAACTAAAAATAGGTAAACATTTGTATTTTGGATGAGAAATGAACACATAAAACACAATAATAACATTGTACTGATTTTTTCAAAACAGTAGCCTAAATAAAACTAATATTATTGGAGTACGTTTTAAAGAAAATGGGCTACTATTTCAGTCTTTTGTTACTAGCTAGTTCCTTGTAATTATTTGTGAAATTTACAAGCAGTTTCTTCACCGTGTGTTTTATTTTTTGGATTGATTATTAAAATCTGAATGTTCATTGTCAGATAGAATTATGTATTGCGACAAAAGCATTTCTTAATTCTTAATCTATACCTCAAATATGTTGATTCGGGATGTTTTTGTCTGATGTTCCTCGCGTTAATGAACTATAAATTAATCCTGAATCAACTCAAATGAGTCGTTAACGCTGTTTTGTATGGAAGCATATGTGTAGCAAAATTCAATTTGCAATGTAATATGCAAAATGTCAATGCAATATGTAAAATGGCAATGTATTTCTATATTTAAATTTACATTTTCCCATACATATGTGCACCATTTAGTGCAAAATGAAAATGAAAATTCAATTATATAATTTAAGTTTACCATTTTCTACACTAGTTTTAATATGCATATTAAAAACATATTTTAAAGCTTTATAAGTTGCAAAATTAAAATGAAAATGTATTACCCAAATTGATTAGATATGTTTAACATGTCCAAGCAAAAACTGTAGCAAAATGATCATTTAAATGCTGTTTTTCCTAAATGCATTTAGATTTAGGGGTAGGACACTTGGGATTGCATTTTCATTGTGAGGCCGCGGGATAATTGTAGCAAAATGCAGTGAGTTTCAAAATGCAATTGAATTTTCATTTTCATTTTGCACTAAATGTTGCACATATGTATGGGAAAATGTAAATTCCATAGTTTTGAGGGTGTAGATTTGAATGCGACTCAAACAGATGTCTGTCTGATCGCCTCTTTAGGATTTCAAGCGCTAAATGATGCCGGATAGCTTTTCTGGAATTACAAACCGAACGCTTTGATGTGGGCGGTAACCGTGGCAACGCGAGCTGCGAGCAGATTGGTCGACTGAAGATGCTCATTAGCTTAAAGCTGATTCCGCTTTAATGGCTGATCTTTATCGGGCTTTGAAAACACATGAAGGGCTCAAACCATCTGAATAAATTAAGCATTTATACCTCTGTGAAAAGAGATGTTTATTCAGATACAGAAAATGTAACAAAATCAGATTTTACCATTAATTAGATAGGCTAGGCTAATTAAACGGGGCTTATGAGTGAAATAATAAACACTGGCTGGAGAGAGGAAATGTACATTCACTTCATATCTGTCATTTCTTCTTTTTCATAACTGAGATAGGCTACACTTAAATAAATAAACAAAATAAATAAATAAATAATAAAGGTAATAGACTCAATTCTTAGTTTATATCTCTTTCTTGCAATTCTGAGAAATAAAAAGTACGAATTGTGAGATATAAATTCACAATTTCCTTTTTATATATATATACTGTATATTGATTCCGTGTCGAAAAAAAAGGAATTGAGATGTAAACCCAGAATTCAGACAACAGTCAAAAATTAAAAGATTTAAACTCAAAGTCAGAAATGTGAAATCAATTTGAGTTTGCAAGTTAAAAAGTAAAACGTTGCAATTACCTTTTTTATTTGATAATAACGACAGCAAATCAGCATATTAGAATGATTTCTGAAGGATCATGTGACTGAAGACTGGAGTAACGATGCTGAACATTCAGCTGCTCATCACAGCAATAAATTATATTTTAACAGATATTCACACAGAAAACAGCTATTTGACATTGTAATAATATTTAACAATATTACTGTTTTGCTGTATTTTTAATCAAATACAAGCCTTGATGAGCAAAAGAGACTTCTTCAAATGTGTCTTTCTCAGCTCATTTGAACAGTTTTTACCAAGTTCTAACCCTTTCTCTACATGAGTGTGTTTATATGAATCAGATCAGTCTCACTGTGAGCAATGCCTTTGTGTGAGTCTTATACGTGGAAGAGCAGCTGCCCAGAAGAGAGAACTAAATATAGCAAACAATGAGAGTAACTTCAACACAATCAGATGAACAGAAGCTCAATCTGACCTCATGGATCTGAAGTGGGTGTCAGGATCAGACACGATGGAGGAGAGACAGACAGCAGAACATGAGCCTGTAGATTATTATAGATATAAAACACTGAACAGAACAGACCCCTCAGGAAATAAATATCATGATCGCTTTAATATCTCAGTTGTTTCTAGATGGGAGACTTTTGCTTAAATAAACAGAACATTTCCTCACCCTCAAGCCATCCAAGATGATAAGTTTGTTTCTTCATCAGATTTGTAGAAATGTAGCATTGCATCAGTGTCTCAGCAATGGATGCTCTGCAGTGAATGGGTGCCGTCAGAATGAGAGTCCAAACAGCTGATAAAAACATCACAATAATCCACAAGTAATCCATACCACTCCAGTCCATCAGTTAACATCTGGAGAAGACAAAAGCTGAAACAAATCCAGCATTAAGAAGTTTTTAACTAAAATCCATAATCCATAATAATGCTTCCTCAGAGAAAAAGTGGTCTGGTCTGAATCAGGAGAGAAATCTGCACAGATCAAGCAGCGTTTACAAGCCAAAACAGCTCTAAACAAATATGTGTCTGGATTTTGATGTAAAAGACAACAGGAGATGGTCTTTTTCACTGGAGGAAACATTATTATGGATTATAGAGTCATATTTTAGTTAAAAACATCTTAATGCTGGATTTGTTTCAGCTTTTGTCTTCTCCAGATGTTAACTGATGGACTGGAGTGGTGTGGATTATTGTGGATTATTGTGATGTTTTTATCAGCTGTTTGGACTCTAATTCTGACGGCACCCATTCACTGCAGAGCATCCATTGCCGAGACACTGATGCAGTGCTACATTTCTCCAAATCTGATGAAGAATCAAACTCATCTACATCTCGGATAGTCTGAGGGTGAGAACATATTCATTTTTTGGTGAACTGTTCCTAAAGTATGCATGCATAAAGTATGTTTCTGGCCTAAATCAGCAGATGAATGTGTGTCTATGTGACTGCTGAGGCCTAAAATCACATAATAAATGTAAGTGAGTCCTAATAGAGAAATAATGAGCAACACAACAGCACAGCATACTAAAATTAACCATGCATAAAAACTGCTGTCATGCACAGGCCTTTCAGACTACATCAATCACAAATATATAATCATAATCACAAAATATATCATAACATTAGCATTTTTAGAATTGATTCCCTTATACAATTAACAAAATGCATCAAGGAAACAAGAGAAATTAATGTGTACACGTTCAGTTTGAAGTATTATTCATTTCTGTTGCCGTGCATTGAGAATAGAAATGCTTCAATTCAGTTTTAACACGAGGAAGCAGGTCACTCAAACAAAACATCTGAAATGACAGCAGTTTTGATCCAATCAGTTTTATTGTTGGTTTGTTTCGAGTTTAATAAAGAACAAAAACACATCAACAAACGTGAAGTGAAGCATAAAAACATCAAAGTTTGACCTCAGAAAGCAGATTGATCTGAGCGATTCTCTCACTGGACAGCCGTTTTAATAAGGGTTTAATAAAGAGATCCAAACATATGCTTGTTATTGTGTGAAACACACATTTCCATGTCACTTCTGATAGTTATTGTACAAAAACAATACTGAATATGGTGATTAAATGTGATCACTACTAGAATAAAAAACGGACAATCATTAGTGTTGTCATTAAAAGCAAGTAAACAATGATCGTTATGAAGGAATAAATGTGTAAAGACAATTTATTTACAGAAGAAAGTGGATCTTATAAACTCAAAAGAGCAAACAGAAGAGTGAGATGCTGGATTATTCGTCATTATGTTCAATAAAGAATACATGTTATAAATAAACACACAGAGCAAACAGACGATACTGAGAGGAAAAGAGAACAGATCCAGATCCACACCGAGTTATTCTGTCTAACAAACACATCTGCTCCAAAACCTAGTGCTCCCTACATAGACAGCATCCTAACTGAGACTGAACCTCACAAGTGAGAGATTCGGAAGCACTTCTGTGTGTTAAACACCATTAGATTTCAAGAATTTGAAAACATTGCATTTTAATAAAAATAAAACTCACACAAATAATGGATAAAATAATGCATTCATTAGAATCAACTTTTTATCAATATTTTCCACCACTAAATGAAATGTGTTTTTAACTTCATCCCACATCTTGCATTAGATTTAACTGAGCTTGTTTCAATGCATTCTGACATTGATCTCTCGATTAAAGAGATATTAAAACATCTTAAGGAAGTTACATCTTTAAGTTGTCTAGTTAGGAAGCTCACTAGGTTTAGGAACAGATCCTGAACTGCAAAAAATGACTTTCTAAATCAGTATATTTGTCTTGTTTTCCAGTACAAATATCTAAACATTCTTAAATCAAGACAATTACTTGGGAAGCAAATTTACTTAAAATATCAAGAAAAATATTATTCAAATTAAGTGAGTTTATGCTTAAAACAAGTAAAAAATATCTGTCAGTGGTGTAAGAAAAATTAAAATTTATTAATAAAACTTATTTTTTAAGTGTATTTGTAAAGTGCTATATTTACCATATTTCAAGGTAGTATTTGTTGTACTGAACTTAATTTATGCGAAATTTATCATTTAACTAAAACCTTTTTTTTTCTGGACAGGATTTTTTAACTTTGAGATTTTTTCATTTGAAGGGAAATCAAAATTATTGAAATATTTCAGAAAACAAGACTTATATTTTATTAAAATTAAGTGAGTTCATGCAGAAATATCCACAAATTTTATTCAAATGGAAAACACGTTTATTTTTCTGACCCTATTGTCATATATTTTCTCATTTTAAGTATAAACTCAATTAATTTTGAAAATAAAAGAAAATAAGACATAATATTTTTGCTTCTTAAGTTACTGTATCTTGATGTAAGAATGTTTAGATGTGTGTATGGAAAACAAAACAAAAATACTGAGTATGAAACTCATTTTTGAGTCTCATCTGTAGTTTAAAAAACACTTAAAACTGCATAAACAAAACACACAGAAACACATGCAGCTATCTCAAATAACACACACACACACACATACAGAAAGGACACCGAGACACACACTCTTAAAAATAAAGGTGCTTAAAAGGTTCTTCACAGCGATGCCATAGAAGAACCATTTTTGGTTCCACAAAGAACCATTCAGTCAAAGGTTCTTTAAAGAACATCTCTTTCTAACCTTTTTATAATCTGAAGAACCTTCTTTCAACACAAAGCAGCTTTTGTGAAACAGAAAGGTTCTTCAGATGTTAAAGGTTCTTTATGGAACTATTTAGACAAAAAAAGGTTCTTCTATGGCATCGTGAAGCACCTTTATTTTTAAGAGCGCATGTCGATATGTTACCAAGCAACAGGCGTGTGAAATTAACTCCTACAACACGTCACATTCACCCGCGCTTCAGCAGGTGAGAATAAAATCAGATCAGATCGAGTCTGAGACACGAGAGCCTGCGGCCTCAAACACACCTGATAAAGTCTGTGAACACTCACTCACACAATATAAATGTGTCAGAACACAACTTATAAAGTATGTGTTCATGCATAAACTTTCTTCTAGGCTCGGTTTTCTCTTTCAGGTCGATGTATTGATCTTTCTGAGCAGGTTAAATGGTTGACAGGTTTGTATGAAGTGACCTGAATGGTAATAAAGCTGAGATCTGAAGGAAACTCTATCGCCCTCTTGAGGACTCAGTGTGTCTGTTCAAAGAGTCAAATCCTTCTGATTCAGATTCAAGAAAACAGAAATGATTCACCTGAATCACGCTGAACACAGAGATGATGGTTTGACGTTCAAGCACCTGTCAATCATCTCTGTTCCAGATCTTTCTGATGCTTCGTCACAGTTTATGTGAGAAGATAAATGAACCGATTCAATTACAAACTCAGTTTCAGTTCTGTTTTGCTCATATTTCACCCCAACATCAAAAAGAAATAAGAAATTAAATTTTGCATAAAGCAGGGTTATTATAGGTGAACTAAAACTAAAATGTAAACCTAGTAAAAAACATTTTCATTGCTTTAAAACAAATTTTGGGGATTTATTTTTTTACAGCTACTTGCCAAGGCAACATTTTTCATTTTAATTTAGTTTAACTTGATGTACCAAAATAGCAAATAAAATCAAACTTAACAAAAACTTAATGAAGTAATTTAACGAGGTAATTTAAATGAAAACAGAAAATGCAAAAATATAAACTAATTCAAAATATTAATAAAAATAACACTGTATAAAGAACTTTTTTATTTTAATTTTGACATTATTTTTATGACAATTAAACATGTTAAAATTAGCCATATAACAACAATAATATATTCAAATTATAAAGTATTAAGTATTTCATGGTACCATTTATTAATGTTAAGTTTATCATTTTAATCTTTTTTTCTTAATCCTCTATTAAAGTGATGAGAAAGGGAATTTATTAATGTTTGGATATTTCATTTGAGAGTAAATGTGATTTAATTATTATAATGCAAAAAAAAAAAATCTATTATTTTAAAAACAGACTTCATTTCCTTTATGCAAAAGTTTTTTCTTTTCATTTTGGTCTGAAATGTGAGCTGAAAGTTGCTTTTCTTCATGAATTCACTCATTTATGAACGTAAGAGGTTTCACTACGAGTCCAACATTTCACAAGAGTTAAAGATTTGCAATATAAACCAAATCATCAGCAAACACTCAAAACGAAGACAAAGTAAAGTCTCATGGGTAAAAAGAATTCATTATTGTGCCATTCAAAGGCTTGAAGAGCGTCTTATTTCATGAATATGAATCATTTTGGGCAGTTTGGACATTCAGTATTTCATTAAAGCCGAACAAATATGAGCATGAGCTACCTTCACCTTCACCTGCTGTGTGAACAAATTAATATGACTATTCTATGAAGATGAAGAGCGTTCGTCACCATCCGTCTGTATGAAATAACCAATAAAAAACATTTTCTAATGAAGATGTGAACGGAGGGTTAGTGAAACCTAAATAACAGTGGTAAAAAAGAACGATTATTTCTGTCCTTTCCGTCTGCTGCGTTTCCTCTGACATGGAAACACAGGAACAGAGGTCACGGGGTCAGAGGTCACGACCCCTGCTTTTAGCCCCGTCCCCGTGGCTTAATCCCGCCCCCTGTGCCCAGATCCGTGTCTCCGGTGTCGTCGATGCTCGCGCCGAGATCTGTGGTGTTGCCGACGGTAACGGTGAGATCGCCGTGCTGGAGGGAAACAAGACGGTCACATGACTACATCTGATTTGCATTTACATTTAACATTTGGCAGATGCTTTTATCCATTGCACTGAAGGTTTACATTTGATTGGTTCAAGCGCCATGTTCTATTGTTCAAGTTAGAAGCAATACCAAATAACCAGTTAATTAAATGCTTCTTATTGTACTTATGACATATTTAATACTTTTACAACCAAATACCATAATATTACCATTCAAAATATATTCAAATGAACATTTCATTAGATGCAAAATAGTTTTTGTCCACAAGTCAAATGTATTTGTATAGCACATTTCTCAATACACAATGTTTCAAAGCAGAAAATCTTGATGTTAAGGTTTATAATATCTTAATATCTTCATGTCTTATAGTTGCATTTAGCAGATTAGAGCTGTGTGAAAATATGATTCACATTTTGTGACGATACAAGCAATAAAGCCGTTGAAATGTGCTATACAGTATATACAGCGTTAGTATACTGTATATTTCTTACTCATTATTTTTGTGTTGTTTTCAGTACTATTTGTACAAATATCTAAACTTTCTTAAATCAAGATACATTTACTTAAGAAGCAAATTGACTTAATTAAGTGCGTTTTTGTCAAGCAACATTTTTTTTTTAAAAATGTTGCTTGAAATAAAATAAATATTAACTGAAATAGGCACAAAAATTAAGTGAGTTTTTGCTGAAAAGAAGAAAAAAATCTCCAAATGGGGTCAGAAATAATCTGTTCTTCCCTTTGGCAGATTTATTTATTGTTTGTTTTGTTTTAAGTATAAACATCAAGACTCAATATCTTCAGTAATTTTGCTTCTCGAGGAAATGTGTCTTGATTTATGAATTAGTACTGGAAAACAAGACAAAAATACTGAGGAAGAAAATCATTTTTTGTAGTTTTTGTGAATAAGGTTGGATATACTTATATATCCATATATTATACATTTTGTGACAAAATAAAACAATACATAATATGTGTTGATTTATGTGGGTGTATGTATGCAGATAAAGTTGGTTATATATCCAACTATATATAAAGTGCAGTGCAATAATATAATTCACATTTCTGTGATGATATATGAACAATCACAGAGATGAGATTTGCTATACAGTATTATGTACTGTATGTACGCAGGTAAAGTAGGTTGTATTATACATGCATCTTTTAATACATAGCTGAGTGATTTACATTTTTCACCGATATGACTATAAAGCAGGTGCTACCTTAGTGTTTTTAAGTTTCACAGATCAGTGTTTGGAGACTCACATTTAGTACAGATGATCTTGGGTCTTTCCCAGGTCCCGTTGGGTCGGCAGTGGACGGTCGGGATGTGTCTCTGGAAGAAGCCGTCGGTGCACTGGTACCGAACCACTGCGTGGATGTCGTAGTGTGAGCGTCTGCGGCCCACTAGATAGGCGTTATCTACAGCCGGCGGAGTGCCACACATCACTGCAAACACACAGACATATCATAGATCATAAACCATCTAACTGAACTGATCCTTAACATGCAAAAACTTTCACATAAAAATTGAACTCACAACATAAATGTTTTTTTTTCATCGGAATTTCAGCCAATTTGCATGCCACTATTTAACAGCATCACATTTTATTAAGCAAAATAGTAATTTGGGTTAATTCTGGTTATTAAATTAAATGTAATTAAGTATAATTCAATTTATTTTTAAACATAAATAATAAATATAATTTAGTTTATATTTAAATATAAAATATTTTTTTTATTTTCATTTTTTTAAATAGTTTAATTCATAAATAATTAAATTTAAATATAAATTTAAATATTTGAATATAAATTAAAATACACTTATACATTTCTATTTAATTATAAATGTATAAACAAATTATTTTTAAATATATATTCAAAATATTTTTATATTTAAATGTAAATTGATTAATATAATTGAATTTATATTTAAATATACATTTTAAAAATATAATTCAATTTATTTTAAAATATGAATTTATAAAGTAGCAAGGTTGAAATAATGTGCTTTAGGGTTACTGATAAATATTGGCACTATACAAGACGGTAAGCACATTATCATAGTGTTGAAAAGAGAACTGCACCGAGATCAAAAGCAGAAATGGTAGTTGTCGTCCAAGTTGTTGCTTTTTAAAAGCAGATATGCAAAATGAGCCAATAAAAACAGCAGTTACGAGCATGATTAAAACAAAAAGGTAAAAAAACTAACATCCATCTCATACATTTCATATTTTGTTCTTTGACAAGCTACAATAAAGGCTTTCGTTTTTTTCTCTATGCTGTTCAAAGTGTTGATTTTGCCTAATTGCATGCAAATCAAAGTAACCTAAATTTGTACAGCCTTTACAAAACACGTGTCAAATTTGTTGCATGCACATTCATGACCCTAAATGTGAAAAAAAATCTCAAATATTCAATAAGAAATAGTTTAACCAGTGTTTCAAGAAAATTGAATGCAGGTTAAATTCACCTCAACACAATCGATCACAGATAAACCTTTATTTTGTTGAGCACTAATCTGAACACTTCAGGTTCCAGGAGGGAAAATACGATTTTTTAAATGTTAACCTTTTCAATTTAAATGAAATCCAGGCACAAACGCTCCGTCTCCAGACAATGAGCCTGATTTCCATAGGCAGGAAGCCACCGGCCGTAAATCTGTCCTCTGGCGTCCAGATCCTGGATGTGCCACAAAGGACGGCATCGTGGGAAATGTAGTGCAGAGCCCAGAGCTTAAACCCACAATCTGAGCCTCTGAATACTCACACCCTAAAAACTGAGAGATCGTTGTGTGGAGCACTGAAAGACGGAGTTTAGTCTCTCATTCAGTCTATTGAGCTGCCACACAGAGCCGATGAAGCAGGACTGAGGTGCGATATAACACTGAACACTTACTGAGGAATCAATGGACACATCAAAACACATTTCATCTGTGTTACTGTCGAGAAGATGACAGTCAATGTAACATTGAGATGTTCATGCAGTTTATTAAGTGCAGCTCACACAGACACAGGATGATCGATAAGCACTTAAACTGTGTGTGTCCGTGAAGTGAGTGTTGGACGATGCATTAAAGCTTTAAAGGGTCAGAGAAGATTATTGACTGCTAATTCAACTTTATATGTACACGGTTTATGCATGTTTAAGACTTTTTTAAGATCAAGTAAAGAAAATTTAAGGAATACATTTTAAGAAAACCTCCTGACATTCTTCCTCACTATTTTTGACATTTTCCATCGCAAATCTCTAAAGACTTTTTTTTGTTTTGTTTTTTGCAGTGCATGCAACATTTATTGCCATGACTTTATGAATTGAAGACATTCTGTTCTGACTTAAGACCTTTGTACGGCCTTAAATTATATATCTCTTCTGCTCACCATGGCTGCATTCATTTGATCAAAAAATACAGTAAAATCTGTAAAATTGTGAAATATTATTACAATTTCAAATAGCTGTTTTCTATGTGAATATCTGTTAAAATGTAATTTATTTCTGTGATGCGCAGCTGAATTTTCAGCATCATTACTCCAGTCTTCAGTATCACATGATCTTCAGAAATCATTCTAATATGCTGATTTGCTGCTCAAGAAACATTTCTGATTATTATCAATGTTGGAAACAGTTGTGCTGCTGAATATTTTTGTGGAAACTGTGATACATTTGATTTTTCAGGATTCACAGATGAATAGAAAGTTCAAAAGAACAGCATTTATTTGAAATAGAAATCTTTTCTAACATTATAAATGTCTTTACCATCACATTTGATCAATTTAATGCATCCTTGCTGAATAAAAGTATTAATTTCTTTAAAAAAAAAAGTCTCTCACCGGTTCCTTTCTTGCAGACGTAGGGTAGATTGTAGTTGCAGGGCACGTCGTTCCATTTGCTGTCCTCTCTGGTGATCATCACCACACAATCCTCTCCGCCCGCGAAGAAGTTATCCGGCTGATTCTCACGCCAGTTCTCATACACCTGTGAGAGGAACACACCGTGTCAAATTATTACAAATGAGGCAATCTGGAATAAGAATGTGCACGGAAATCTGAATGGAATAAATAAAGCACATTAACAGTCAGATTGTAGCACCATGAGTCAAACACTGGTTTGAGTTTGATTTGATCACAGTCTACAGGTGAAGCTTCAAGTGATGTTTATTTAAAAATGACTCACAACATCCATCCCATCAGTCCACTGGAAATCCTCCTCCACTGTACGATCATTCAAGCCGATCCAGACGTTCTCATGACCCAGACCTGAGGACCACACAGATATGATGAACACAATAGATCCCCTTATACTGCCGTGTAAATCCTTACTGCATCCAGTAAAAATAACTTAAATATTTACTTGAGATGTTAAGTTAATATTTCAAGAATTTAACACATACATATGGTTCTCTGATATTGGATAATGGTCAACAGAGCAGGTAAACAAAATATTACTTCTTTTTTGAGCAAGTATTTTGATTATTTTAAATTATTTATTTTAATTTTACATTACTTTTCATCAACTCATAAACTGATTGTAATATGCTTGTAAAATATTAAAGTTTAAAGTAATTTTTTTTTAATTTTTATATTATTTTATATAATTTTTTGAAATTATTATTTGTATTAATTTATGGATTCATTATTAATCTTAATATATATATATATATATATTTATTATTATAATTTTTTCTTCTAAGCTCTGCATCTTGTGCCAGACCGTTCAGGAAGTCCTGCTCCATGGAGGAAGTGATGCTGGTCAGGTGACTGCTGTGTTCCCTGCAGTCTTTCTCTGCGTCCTCCCAGGTGTGTCTGCGTGGAAACACACGGTAGCAGTGACCGTGAAACTTCTTCCAGCCGTGTTCACAGCCCTCTGTGTCTGCAGACAGACAATAACATCACCGACAGAGTTATTATAGTTCATTAAAAATAAAATGTTGCTTGAAATAAAATAAATATTAACTGAAATAGGCAAGGCAAGGCAAGTTTATTTAAAAATGTATTTAAAATGAATTAAAACAGTTAAGAATAGATAAAATATAAAATAACATTATACTGCAAAATCAACAGTTATCGCTTTAGGGATGAAAACATATGGAAGCTTGTTTCAGCCACAGGATAAAAAATTAAAAAGGTAATTGCGACTTCTTATCTCACAATTCTGAGTTTTTTTTTTAATTCCGAGTTTATAGTTTGCAATTCCAAGTTTATCTCTCAAAATTCTAAAACTCAAAAAATAAATAAATAAATAAATATAAATAAACATTAAAAAAATAAAAACAATAAAAACACAGAATGTAATGAGATAAGAGGAGGATTGGAAAAGAGTCAGAATTGCAACATGTAAACTCTTAATTGCGAGAATATTTTTTTATTTCCTGCAATTCTGAGAGAATAAAACAAAGGTCTTACTTGTGAGATAAAAGGTTATGAGCTTCCATAAAAACAACTACAACTACAACTGAAATAAATATTAACAATATAGACATTTGAAACAACAACAACAAATAATGAATAAAAATGTCAAAAACTCACAACAAAATTCGTAAAAATCAAACTAAAATTAAAATGAAAATAGAAAATAATAATAATAAAAAAACTAATTCAAAATAGTAATAAGCTATATTATATCACTGATACTAAAATACACTGATATACGCAGTATCGCCATCATCATTTTTCTAAACAAGCATCAGGATTGTTTTCATATTCATGAATCATTTCAGCTCATTGGTGTTTATTATCATGCATTCCCATAATCCATCTCTGTGCTCGTGATTCTGCGGTTCCATCAGATTAACATTCATCAAAACATAAAACCCCTGAAAACTCAGTCTACCTGCAGGGTGTGTGTGTGTGTGTGTGTGTGTGTGTGTGTGTGTGTGTGTGTGTGTGTGTGTGTGTGTGTGTGTGTGTGTGTGTGTAAATCGGAGCGAAGGCCACCAGAGACCTGCTATTAAAGCAGCACACAGATGTAATTAAGTCTCTATCAGTGGAGGGGCAGAAGAAACACTGAACAACAAGGTCGAGTAAGTGTGGATAATGAATGATAATGTACAATCAGCCTGTCATTACTGCAAAATAAACCCACCGCAGGGTCTCCTAGCACCCAGACGGGGGTTATTTATGACCAGCTGACTGAACATTATCCTGCTTATTAAATAGATACTTATAAAATAAATAAGATATGAAACATTGATATGAGTATATATGATTTATTATGTGAGAAGAAAAAGAGTGTGGAGTGACACGAGAGACATGAAACTAAAAAATATATAATGTCATTATAGACGGTAAAAAAATATTTTTCAAAGTTGTAAATAAAACAAAGATTTTTTTTGAGTAAAAGTTTACATTTTTTAACTTCAAAATTGAATGCGTGTTACGTGCAGGTTCTTTGTAATTATTTGTGAAATGTACTAGCAATTTCTGAGTGAAAATGGTTTAATTGTAATTTTTTTCAGTGTACACACAATAATCAAGTATTTCAAAAGGGTTCAACAATATAGTATGATGAATAGAAGCTACTAGAATTTATGCTGAATTAAATATCAGATACAGTTTATTGTTTATAATATACCAATAATAACCAGAAAACAATTCTATGCATAAGGCAGGACTTTTAATGATTAAAAAGACCGAAATATGCCACGACTCTTATTTTGAAATATATATGCCTTAATTATTCCAGCTGCCTTTTTAAAAAAGGTGAGGGAGATAAAATATGCACTTTTACAACCATATAACTCTTATAACATACAGTATTACAATATAAACCCCATAAAGTAAACACTGTCATAATTCATTAACAGTAAATCATAATCATGGTTTTCTTTGCTAACATTACTAGCTTTACATGACATCCATTTGCACTATATTATTTTTTACTGATTTTTGCACAATGTGAATATCCACATGCAATATATGCAAGGTATTAGTGGATATGCAATATGCTAATTTGATAAACTTGCCTATTGCATATGCAATATATTAATTTGATCATAAAGTAAAAGGTGTATGTATCATTGCCTTTTAAAGTTTAAATTTAAGGATAATTTTGTTATACCATTTAAGTTATCTTAAATTTTACACAACCTTAAATTTGATCAAACTGAACTTTTTAAGGACCCTGGGGAGCCTTTTGAAGTCATATGATTCTTTATGTATCATAATCAAATCAAAATATAAGTCTTTATGACTGATAATCATTGACGTGGAATATAGCACACAGATCAGATGAATCACTTTAACGATGACTTTTTGCTCGACAGCATCCGTTAATGCTCATGTTTGATTGTGAATTTTGTGGGAAAGTTAGTAGAGAGTTAGTAAACCATGCAAGAATTCACATAAAGACTAAAACAGCACAGGAAAGTGTTTTCTGGTTATCATATACATTTTTCTGAATTGTTCTTTTATCTGTTTTACTGTAAATACTGTAAGTAATGCTTATTAAGAAAGCAAATGAAAAATACTCCCAGAGCAAGACAGCTGAACAGTCACTGTTGCGCTCTATTGAAATCATCTCAGATTAAACACAAACATCCAGTGGACTGTGAAAAGAATGTCCATCAGCTGCAGACGCTATCTAAATCTCTACAGCAGCATAACTATGATGGAGCATCTTCCAAATACACACAATAATGCGTCTGATAGAGTGCTGTGACATCACACTCGTGTGGAGCAGTTCTGTGCCATCAGCCAACTGCATTATTAGCAGTAATGCATCATCGTTAGAGTCGCTGTCGCCATGGGACGCAGAGGAGGGCGAGCGATGCTCATGAGTCTGCAAAACCACTGAGATGAACGCCACAATGTGTTACAGAGAGAGAGAGAGAGAGAGAGAGAGAGCGAGCGAGACCGGTCAACATGCACAGCACACCTTTGAGACGCTGACAAACAATGTAAAACACTAATGAGAGGAATGAAAAGACCTGGCAGAACTCACAAACGCTTGTATTCCATGCCAATATTACTAGCTGACTCCATTAACATTGTTATTGGACTTTATTTGACTGATATTGCATATGCAGTATATTCATTTGAATGATTTTTGCACAGTGTGAATATGCATATGCAATATATGCAAGATATCATTGCATATGAAATATATTAATTTGACTGATTTTTGCATGTGATTATGCATATGCAATATATGCAAGATATTGCTGCATATGCAATACATTAATTTGACTTATTTTTGCACAATTCAAATATGCGTATGCAATAAATGCAAGATTTTACAGCATATGCAGTATATGAATTTGACTGACATTTGCTTAATGCAAATATGCATATGCAATATATGCAAGATATTACTGAATATTGCATATGCAATATATTAATTTGATTTTAGCACAATGCATAATGTTAATTTGACTTATTTTTGCACAATGTGAATATGTATGCGCAACATATGCAAGATATTACTGCATACTGTATATGCAATACATTAATTTGACAGATTTTTGCACATTGTGAATATTCAATATGTGCAAGATGTAAATTTGACACATTTTTGCACAATACAAATATGCATATGCAAGATATTATTGCATACTGCATATGCAATGCAAATATGCATGTGCAATATATGCAAGAAATGACTGCATATTGTATATGCAATATATTAATTTGACAGATTTTTGCACAATGCTAATATGCATGCACAATATATGCAAGACTTTACTGCATAAGCAATTTATTAATTTAGTAAATAAGTAAAATAATGCACAGTAAATCAAGTAATATTAGCAAATAAAAGCTTTGGCATACAAACAGAATTTAATGATGCAGTGAAGGTGTTTCCAAAATCTCCCACCTTAACCAGTTAAAAAGTGCCTAAAAGCCTTTTAAAACCAGACTGACCAGTGTAAACCAGCTTGGTTAGTTAAGCTTTGCAACAAGGATAACCTTCATCTTAAAGGTGAAAACCTCTGAAGACATCACAATGATTGACAGGCAAAGAGTGTTTCTGATTGGCTAAAAGGTCTGGGCCCCTCCCCTTTTATCCTCAGGACCGTCACCGAGCCACTGATTTCACTAATACTAGAGATATTTCATGTGTGCTGCTCCACAAACATCCCGTCCAGCACCTTTAGGCTGGTTTAAGAGTCATTTCCCAGCAGGGAACGGCTTAAATCTTAAAGCTGGCTTCAGTGTGAGTGGAATGTGAGTCGTGCTGCAGGAAAGAATCAGACAGAGATGTTTTCTGAGCTCATGTTCAGGCTCGGGTGTCTCACCTCTCTCACATCGGTCTCCGCTGTAACTCGGCAAACAGAGGCACACAAACGAGTCCTCTTTATCGATACAGGTGCCGCCGTTCTCACAGGGGTTCGACTGACAGTCATCAACATCTGAAAGAACAACAGTCATCACAGAGTCAGAAAGCATCACTCAGGAGTCTCTCTGTGTCCCAGAGCAAAACTACTTCTGTTTAAATATGAACTTGCTCTCAGATGATTCTCCCAAAGTTCCCTCGTAGAAATAAATTATACACATTCAAATTATTTGGGTCTTTTTCTCTGTAAAAACACTTGAGCAAACATCTGCATACATATGTATATTAATATATACAAACCCATTTTGTTTTTATTGTAAACTAAAACTACAGTATTAAAAAAAAAACAATATATTAAAAATAGAATATAAATAGATAAAAGAGTTGAAAGAAAAAAGGAAACTTAAAAGTAAAAAAAGGGGGGGGGGAATTATGAATGACATGTTTTAAATTATGAAAATTAGAAATGCTGCCTTGGCCAATAACTGAATTAAAAATTACGGATTGTCTATTTACACTAAGTGCAAATAGCCCGACTTGTTGGCAGAGGCTATTTACACTAACTCTGCCCACCATCGTGTGACTGGGGTGGTCAACATTACATAAGACGGCTGTTAAACACCAGTGGAAGAGATAAATTGCGTCTCGCAGTCTTTTTGACGCGATCAATACCGAGTTCAAACCAGCCTTTTGCTGAACTTTTTTTCCTTCCTGTTGTGGAAACTGATGCATTTTATTTTTCAGGATTCACAGATGAATAGAAAGTTCAAAAGAACAGCATTTATTTGAAATAGAAACCTTTTGTAACATTATAAATGTCTTTACTGTCACTTTTGATCAATTTAATGCATCCTTGCTGAATAAAAGTATTAATTTCTTTAAAAAATCTTAAATTGTTAAAAAAAAATCAGTAGAAATCTTACTTTATCACGGTTAACAGGTGTTCTTTAAACCTCCTTAACCACGGTAAAATCAATGCTCGGCCTTGAGAAGAACACATTTACACTCATTCAGAGTAATAAAGTGTCAGGGTGTGTGAACAGGGTGCCATAATGTTTACAGAAGCAAGCAGTGCTGTCAGATTTCATTAAAAGCAGGAGAAACGGATCATTCTGGGAACGAACGGCTCTAACACAAACACCCGCAGGCATCATATGATGCTTCTTGATGAAGAAAGACACAAATGATCCATCAGCGGGTCAGAGACCTGAGCGAATGAAGATAACTCAAGCTCGAGATGCTGTCAGACGCACTAAACCACACACTCTCAGAGACGCTCCTGAGTCTCATCTCAGTTCATGATCAACTCATAAAGACTTAAAGGAACAGTTCACACACAAACACACAAAAATAAGAATGTGGAAGCCTGATTCCACCGCAGAATTAACTTTTATTTCACAATTTGGACTCGTTTTCTCTCAGAATTCAGAATTTATATCTCACAATTCAGTTTTTTTTTCTCTCAAAATTAAAAGTAAAGTTAAAGTAGTTTTAAGAGAATTAGATTTGAAAGTTGCAGCAGAAGGAAAGATTTAAGGAAAGAAATAACTTACAATTCAGTTTGTTTCTCACACAAAAACACTATATTTATCATTTATATTTATCATATTTATCATACATAAAAATGTATTAATACTATAGACATATATATATATATATAAAAAAATCAAAATATTAACAAAAACTATAATATGTAGTATGTAACTGATACTAAAACTACACATCATATAGAATATTTAATGTTGTTTTTAAGAGCATAACTAAAACTAAAAACATAAAAAAATCTGCTACTTGAAATAAATGTTAACTAAAATAAAATAAAATAAAATATAAAAAAACAAACTTATTTTATTCGTTTAGCTTTAGTTTAAGTAAAATAACTAAAATTAAGTAAAATAATACAAATTAATTAATACAATAAAGACATATTTTCTAAAAAAAATTATAATAAAAAAATAACTAAAACTTTGAAGTGAAAACAGAAAATATAAAAATAAAATCTAATTCAAAATATTAACAAATTAATAATAATATCAATGATACTAAAACATTACTGGAATATAGCGCACATGTCATATAGACTATTTTATGCTGTTTTTAAGAGCATAACTTAAACAAAAAACATACAAATGTCATTACTTAAAAGTAAATGTTAAATAAAATAAAATATAAAAACTAAACTTTCTCATTTTCATTTAGCTTTAGTTTAAGTAAAACAACTAAAACTAGGTATAATATATAAAAATGAATTAATACAATACTGACATTTTAAAAAAATCAATAAAAATGCCAAAAACACAAAATAACTAAAAGTTTAACTAAAGTGAAAACAGAAAATATAAAAATAAAATCTAATTCAAAATATTAACAAAAACCACAATAATATATCAATGATGCTAAAACAACACTGGAATATGGAGCACATTTCATATAAACTGTTTTATGATGTTTTTAGAGCGTAACAGAAGTAATCGCTGTCCAATCAGGGTCAAGAGCAGGTCAAAACATCTGCATGTATCAAGTCATGCAGGTTTGGAGCAACATGAGGGCGAGTAAATGAATCATTTTTGTTGATTCTATCACTATCCCTTTCAAAGCTCACAGATGCAGTAGGACTGTAGATCATTGAGCAGTAATATCTGGGTTAAAGTGAGTCGACAGTGATGACGTGTGTATTCCAGCACGGTGGTTTAGCGTCTGTCACGGACCTGTGTACAGGATTACTCAGCAGCAGATCTGGAGACGCTTCCCAATATAGCAAACTCTTCTGAGGCTCAAAAAAAGTTATCATCAGAGGAGCTTGACAAGATAAAGTGGAAAGACTTAAAAGTTTGTGTAACGCGTCAGTCACAAAGTCCCAAGCTGCTGCTCATGAACGTCTTGAAGGTTTTAGGCTTTAAGTGGATATCAGACGAGCAGAGGATCATGGGAAGGCTGTATTCGGAGCTCAGGCTGTTTTAAGAAACTTAATGCGTTGTGGATTTGATCGTTGTGTTCATCGCATCATTTCATGGGCCTTTAAATGTGACTGGAAGAAAATGAAGTCTCAAGAAGCCTCTCAAGATCATATCTGGGTCATATTTCACCATAAAAGTAAATTCAAATTAATTAACTATTATACTTATGTAAATTATGACATACAGCAAAACAAAGACTTTAATATTAAGTGGATTTTCCAATCACGTTTTTCAGTAATTATAAACATTATTTTCATGAAAATTATGGATCTCTCCACAAGGTGTAAAAATAATTATACATATATATTTATATTTTTAATTATAAAGTATTTATGTTTAGGGGAGTATTTGTTGTACTGCCTTTGATTTTTATTAAATAAAAAATAATTGATTTATATATTTGACTAATATATTGATCCACTGTATTGCAGTATATTTTTACTGTAATACAGTAATTTTTACTATCATATGTGAATCTAATGAGCCACTGAGGCCAAAAAGGAATTATTAAAGAATTAGAAAATTACAAAAAGAAAAAAGTAAAATCTAACTACAAAAAAGACATAGAAAAATATCAATTAAAAAATGGTGATAGTAAAAACACTTATTTTCTTTACACAAAACAGAACTGATAAAACAATTATATTTTTTTATATATAAAATTATATATATATATATAATTGTTTAATATTAATAATAATCATAGCAATTATTATAATATAATTATAAACATCTTAATTAATAAATTACTAATTAATAATCTAAAAATGAACATTCATATAATTATTTATTAAAAATAAACATAAAATAACAACAACTAAAACTATAAGTAAAATAAATTAAAATGAATAAATACTATAAAGACATTTAAAAAAACTAAGAAAAATGCCAAAACACAACAAAACTAAAACTTTAAAATTAAAGTGAAAAGAGAAAATCTAAAAATAAGATCTAATAATAAATAAAGCACAATATTAAATTCTGTTTATTATAACACAGTTATATATTAATTAATGCATTACTAATTAATTAATTAATAATTAATTTTAATTAATGAATATTCATAAAAATAACTAGGCCTACAACTAAGTAAAATAAATAAAATGAATGAATACTAAATACTTTGAGTAAAGCACAAAAATAAATACAACTGTTTTATGTAAAGAAATGTTTATACTTTTATATATAACTTTTCATATAATAAAATAATGTTTAAAAAGATAAGAGTACAGTGCTTGACCATTTTACACACTTGATTTCCATGATCTGTCATGTTGATATTCATCAGTAAAAAGGAAAAGCACCTACTGAGGTCATATCCTGTTTCTTAAAGACTCGCAAGGTTCTTCTGCCCTTCATGAATATTTGAATCGGCTCATGCATTATGCAGATGATTTCTGAAAGTGCTGCGTATGAGCTCCAGTTTAACATATGCTGCTCACATCTCAGTCATGAAAACAAATCACACTGTAAACGTACAGTATATACGTCCTCAGAGAGATGAACACTCATCATTTACTCACTCTATGGTTTCTTTCTTCTGTTGAACACAAAGGAGACATCATTTCCACACAATGAGAGCGAATGCAGACAGACACCGTCATCTCCTTTTGTGTTTCACAGAAGAAAGAAAATCATGAAGGTGAACGATGAACTATTATACTAAAATATCTACTAGAAACGATTGTTACCAACCCAACATGCTAATCTAAAGCAATTAGATTTGTCATTTAATCATAATAAAAGCACAAAGTGAATTAGCATTGACCTTCCTCTCATTGTTGTCGTTACTGTCTCAGAACACACTGCAGTAAATGTGAAGAGGTCAACATAAACCTGTCAGCCTTCTCCTGACCTTTGACCCCCAAACGCCCACCCTAGTGTCTCACATGATGGACTGCTTGACCTCTGAGCTCAGTACTGACCTCTGTCTGTATGACAGCTGGGCCAGAATCCTTCTCAATAACTGGATTTGTTAAACACAGAGACTTTATTCAGAGAAACTACATCAAGTTTCCAGCTTCTCAGGTAGAAAAAGAGCCCAGTAATCTCATGTGTCTCATCTAGAGTTTCAGAAGACATCTCAACAATGTCTCAGACTGTGCTCAGATTTGAAAAGATAAGTCTGTAATCAAAATTCAGATCTCAAATTTAACTCGAGCATTTCTCATCAAATGATCCGAGCTGCTCCGTGTTCATTTTAAAGCTCTAAACTCTTACTGGGTTTTTGTCAACTAAAACTATTAAAAATAGCTTTCAGTAATTTACATAAAATAAAATATTAGAGTAGAGTGAAAGACTTAAACTCCAAAAACTAAAAATCAAAAGTAGAAATGTTGCCATGGCAACTAACCAAAATAAGTTTAAGTACAAAAAGACAAAAACTAAAACTTAAATAAAAATAAAGCTAAACAGAAATATAAAAAACCCACAAAACTAAAAAAAGACAAAAGCTCATAAAATGACTAAACCTTAAACTAAAATCAAAATGAAAACTGAAAAAATAAAAACAAAAGCTAAATTTAAAAAAAAAGTTAATACTTACTATAATAGCATAAAAATAATACTGAAATATACTACACTGTACTGGGTGATCATTTGTGTCTATTTTCATTTCTCCTAAACATCTAATATATATATATATATATATATATATATATAATAATATTCAAAAATGTTCCTCTAATTATAAATGCAGATTTCAGTAACATGAATATGATTTTAAAATCTGAATCTCCAACATCTATACACCCACACTTTCTTTTGTAACAGCTAAGTTTAATGATTTTTGAATGGCCTTTCCAGTTCTTCATAATTACTGGTTAAGGACTGAAAAATATCATATTCTAGACATTTTTGGGGTGAATTACTCTTTTTGATTTAATAGATTAAGGATTCCCAGACATTTTGATTTATGTAATTTCATAAAGTTTCCAGATATTAGTGGCTACTGAAGGACTTTAAAATAATTTATAGAGATACAAAAAGCAATTTCAGTTCTAAAAATAAATAAATCACTATTTTAAAGTTTTCCAAGACCTGGGAAACATGAGATCCTTGTGAAATCATGCTTGTTTTTTGTGTTTTGGGATGCTAAGATGAACTGCAGGCTTTGCTATTTAAAATTATTAATAGAAACACATTTTAATAACAGTCTTCACTTTTTAAACTTCTTTATAAAAAGTAAAGGGCAAATGGACACTGTACAAGATTAAACACACAGCACAGATGGTTCATGAATTCCCCACTGACACTTTGACCTGCTACAAACAACAATTACACATCCACTTATCCTAGTGTGTACAGAAACACACTTCTGTCAAGGGTTTTAAAGGAACAGTTCACCCAAAAATGACAATTTGCTGAAAATGTACTCATCCAAGATGTAGATGAGTTTGTTTGTTCATCAGATTTGTAGAAATGTAGCATTGCATCACTGTCTCAGCAATGGATGCTCTGCAGTGAATGGGTGCCGTCAGAATGAGAGTCCAAACAGCTGATAAAAAAACATCACAATAATCTACAAGTAATCCACATTCCAGTCCATCAATTAACGTCTTGAGAAGACAAAAGCTGTGTGTTTGTAAGAAACAAATCCATCATTAAGATATTTTTAACTAAAATACAAGTCCATAATCCATAATAAAGCTTCCTCCAGTGAAAAAGTCTGAATCAGGAGAGATATCTGCACAGATCAAGCACCGTTTACAAGCCAAAACAGTTCAAAACAGTTCTAAACAAATATGTTGGTGGAATTTGATGTGAGAGACAACGGGAGATGGACTTTTTCACTGGGGGAAGCGTTATTATGTATTATGGATTATATTTTGGCAACGGTTTGAAGGTAAAAACGTCTTGATGGATTTGTTTCTTTTGTCTTCTCCAGATGTTAACTGATGGACTGGAGTGGTGTGGATGACTTGTGGATTATTGTGATGTTTTTATCAGCTGTTTGGACTCTCATTCTGACGGCACCCATTCACTGCAGAGCATCCATTGCTGAGACACTGATGCAATGCTACATTTCTCCAAATCTGATGAAGAAACAAACCCATCTACATCTTGGATGACCTCAGGGTGAGTAAGCTTTCAGCACATTTTTATTTTTAGGTGAACTGTTAATTAAACTCTGGATTTGCTCACCGATTTCACAGCTCTCTCCTGAGTAACCCTGTGGACAGAAGCAGCGGAAACCCTCTCCGTGAGGAAGACACGTCCCTCCGTGCAGACAGCTGCATCTGTCGTCTGCTGTTAAACAGAAAACACACACACACAGGGTCTGGTGTCAGTGACGCTCTGGAGGTGATCCATCACAATCTGTCTGTGATTATAAAGCTGGCACACACTCGCAGACATACGTGACCCGCGTGACCCGCTGAAAGACGGCCGCGGTGAGTCCTGAACGCCCTAATGAGAGTTTAGACACACGTCAGCGAGGCTCAGGCGCAGAAACCTGCTAAATGAGTCCAGTTTTCCAAACATCATCTGTCTTGCGTTAAAGCACTGGCACTTTATTGACAGGAACGAGATTTGTACGTTTACCTGGTGCAGAACTCACTGCCATAATGATACCATAAACACTAATATTAGCAGTAATAACAGCGATGCTTCATTTAGACCGCACTACATAGCAGTATTCAATGCAGTTTTTGTTTAGGTGTGTTATAAATAAAACCAAACTGCAATATGGCTTAGTTTGATTATCAGATCGTAAAGGCTGTGATTTACAGTAAATAAATAAATATATGCACTGCATGAACAAAAGAGACGCTTAAAGAGCTGAATGGTGAAATGTTTAAAAAAAGCCATAAATATTAGCATTTCAATTTTAATAATTATAAAATAATTATACTTATTTATAATTATATATTTATATAATAATAATTGTTATTATTATTATTAACATTAGTAGTAGTAGTAGTATATTATTTTTCTTAATGTTTTCTAAATATTGCAATAGTAATATTTTATTTTTTGGTTAATATTTTAATTTAATACTACTACTACTAATAATAATGATAATGATAATGATAATGATAATGATAATAATAATAGTAATTATTATTATTATTCAAATAACATTATTATATTTATAGTAAACTATATTCTTTATTTAAAAAAAACATAAAATTATTTAAACAATGTACAATTTCCAAGCAGCTATAATTATGCTTTTGAGGAAGAATTACACTCCAAAAAGTGATTTTCTTCCTCAGTATTTTTGTCTTGCATTCCTGTACAAATATCGAAACAATCTTAAATCACAATATATTTACTTCAGATGCAAAAGACATAAAATGAAAAATGATCCAAATTAATTTATGCATAAAAAAACAAAACAATATCTGGCAATGGGGTCAGAAAAATAAGCCTAATTCAAAGAGAAAACAATATTTGTTCTTGTTTTAAGCATAAACGATAAAAATATCTTAATTTTAATATCTTATGTCATATTGCATCTGAAGTAACTGTATCTTATTTTAAGAATGTTCACATACTTATACAAGAAAACCAGATAAAAACGCATTTGCAGCAAAGTCACTGAAATGACAAAACTCTTCAGTATCTTTCAAAACGTTAAGACAGAGCTGCATGTAAGGAACATATTCCAATTAGTTTATGCATGTTAAACTTTCAGTATTTATCATTTCTAGAGCAACAGCAAATGTAGGTCTATTTGAATTTTCCAAGAATTGAGGAATGTTTTTACATTATTTCAGACATGTTGCATGCTGGGTTATTATTGTGGTCTCATCAGCTTTAGATTCACCCCTACACATCACATAAAAGACTGTGATTGGTCAGTTTCCATGTCAGTCAGTTTAAGTGGGCGGATCTTCATTAGAATAAACTGCAAAGTGAAGCAGACGTTCTGATGAGATTCAGTCTGAACACACAACACTATCATTCAGTCCTGCTTTCTCTGGAGTCTCTCTTCATTACTCCTCACACACACATACCTCAGCCGTGTGGGATCATTGAGGCTTGTAATGGGTTTCCAGCAATGAGTTTCAGAGAAGGGCTCATTCTAATACAGCGCTGAATGAGTTTCACCGCTGACCTGCACTGTGACAATCTCACCTCACCATATACACACAGACAGAGAATCGAAGACGCAGCGGGCAGAAAAACCCCTGTGTGTGGAAGGTGCTTCACAGAATCAAGGTCATATATACATGCTATACATTTAAAGACACAGTTCATCCACACATTCAGTCCTTATTTACTCACACTCATGTCACTCCAAACCTTATTTCATCCACGCAAAACAAAGGGAGACCTTTCTAGTAGAATGTTTAAGTTGCTCTTTATAGTACAATGAAAATATCTGATGAAAAATGCACTTTTTTTGTGAATAATGTTAAATGTCAGTCTGTTTCTCATCACATGGACTGAAATATCACATTTGGGCTATTTTATGACAATTATACAGTGCGTTTTGTCATTTTTGGAGACTGACAGCCTCTGGTGACCCATCACTTTCATTGTATGGAAGAGAACAGCTCAGATATTCATCAAAACATTATTTTTGCATAGATTTAGCAAATCACATAGCAAACAGGCCTTCACACTCCCCTTTTGCTTATGTGATTATTTAAAATATTTTTTTGATATTTTATTTTATATTATATTTTATTATATATATATATATATAAAATGCATATATAGATATATTTTATTTATATTCATTATATTTATATTTACACTGCCATTCAAAAGTTTGGGATCTGTAAAATTTCTAATACTTTTTTAAAGAAGCCTGTTATGCTCATCAAGGCTGCATTTATTTGATTAAAAATACAGAAAAAACTGTAATAGTGAAATTATTTTTCACTCTTTGATAAATAAAAAGTTACAAAGAACAGCATTTATTCAAAATAGAAACCTGTCACTTTTTATAAATTTTACACATCCTTGCTGAATAAAAGTATTAATTTCTTTCAAAAAAAAGAAAGATAAAAATGTACTGACCCCAAACTTTTGAATGGTAGTGTATATTGTCACAAAATATTTCTATTTTAAGTACATGCTGTTCTTTTTTTTTTTTTTTTTTTTTTTTTTACTTTTTATTCATCAAAGAATCCTGAAAAAAGTATCACAGGTTTAAAACAAAAAACAATAAAAACAATAAAAACAACCAGCACAACTGTTTTCAACATTGATAATAATCATAAATGTCTCTTGAGCAGTAAATCAGTATATTAGAATGATTTCTGAAGATCATGTGACTCTGAAGACTGGAGTAATGATGCTGAAAATACAGCTGCGCATCACAGAAATAAATTACATTTTACAATATATTCATATAAAACCAGCTATTATAAATTGTACTAATATTTCACAATGTTACTGTTTTTACTGCATTTTTTATCAAATAAATGCAACCTTGATGAGTATATGACACTTCTTTAAAAAAAACATTAAAAATCTTACTGATCCCAAACCTTTGAATGGCAGTGTACTTTCCTAATGTGTCTTTACTAAATGTAGCATATGTATTTAAAATGTAGATATACCTGTATATAAAAAAAATATATATTAATTATATATAATAGGGGTGTAATGGTACACAGATGTCACGGTTCGGTACGTACCTCGGCTCGGGGGTCACGGTTCGATACGATTTCGGTACAACAAGAAAAAAACAACAAATCTACTATTCTTGGATTTTCTTTTCATTTATTTTGAACAGACAGTAGTACAAATTAAAAAAAAATTCCACCTAGATGTGAAAATACTAAATATTATATTAAAATATAATATTATGTTATATATATAAAATCTGCAGTACATATATACATACAAGGAATAAATACTTATTGTAGCCTATATATGCTGAGTTTCAGTTCATTTTTGTGACGGGCTTAATTTGTTCACAGAAAGGAAATTCAAATGACATCCTATTTGTTTTCTTTATTTTATAAAGTTTATAGTTCGGTACGAATACATGTAACCTTACACCCCTAGTGTATATATATATATATATATATTAAATTTTTGCTGGGACTCTTTCTGCATGAATACTGAACATCAACAGCTCCAAATATTACAAGAATAAAATTGACACAGATCCCAGTCCAGGATCGGTTCACTGTTACTGTCATTTACATCACTGAATGTGAAATTCTGTGTGAATTAACGAACCGCTCAACCAGTCGTGTGAGTTTCGAGCGGGACTATCAGTATAATTCTATTTATTTTCTTGCTCTCTGTTTGTCTGTCTTTTCCTCTCTGTCTCTTACATTGATGGGCTTTATGAATACTTTTCTCTTGGATGCACTCAGGCTCTGTTGTCATGGCAACTGTGCTGCGAGCGGCCGCCAATCATCCTCTCACTCCACAGGCCACGCCCCCTCCTCCAGCCTCTCCTCTATCAGGCCTGTTTCCCTTCATTACTGCAGCAAACCGTCAATTCAGCCTAATTGCTTCATTGGATGTTTTCACCACACATGCAAATAAGCCACATCCTTGAGGTCACACCAGCAGGGCATGATGGGATATACACAGAGAACTATATGTGACACTATATAATTGCTTTGTGAGGTTAAGAGGGCAACTGCAAATGTGCGAGGTGATTTATAACAGAGCGACATGCAAATATTGCATGAAGAGAGAAAACATAGTGTGATAATCATGGTAAACAATTACTCATCAGGCAGACTGATTTAATTCAGTGTTTACACAGCTGCAAATTTACTTATACTTCATCAAATTATCATAACAATCTTCCTCAAAACACTTCAAAGATATTACTAACACGCTGCTTATAATTAAACCCTGTTATTTAGATTAAAATATTACACTTCAAAAAATACAATATTTATACTCAGCAGGTAATTGTCTTGATCTTTTGAAATAAAACTGATCTAAACGTATCGTAAGTTTTAGACCATTGATATTGATATATTATTATAGTTTCTATAAATATTTTTATCTTTATATTTATGGTTTTCCTTTTAATTTTAGTTAAATTAGGTAATAATTTTGCGGGTTTTTTGTCATTTTCATTCACTTTTAAAGAGTATATATTATGTTAATTTTTATTTATTTATTTTAGTACTTTATTATTAGCTTTTTTTAAATATATATTTATATATAACATATATTTATTTTAATTAAATAATTATTTAATTTTTTAGGTGTTTTTGTCATTGTTCACACACACACACACACACACACACACACAGACACAGATTTTATTTCAGTTTTAGTTATTTTAGTACTTCAAGACAAACTAAATAAAAATGTTGCATCAGCAACTAGCTGAAATACATTTATTTTAATATTTTTTAATATTCAAACTATTTTAATTTAAATATTTCTATTTTAAATGTTTTATTTCAAGTAACAAAGTTTGTTTTAGTTTTATTTTATGATAAAAACTATATTATTAGTATTATATTATGTCTTTAAATACTACATTTTTGTTAAATATTACAATTGTAACATTGTTTATTTTGTTTAATAATAATACATAAAATATATAAATTATTATTGTTGTTGTTGTTTAAAATATAATTCCTATAATTATATTAAAATATATTTAATACAAAAATAACTTTAGTTATTAATAGTTAGTTAATAATAATAATATTAATTGTTGGGTTTAATAATAATAATAATAAAAAGAATAGTTTTTTTATATAATACTATTATTATTATTATAGTCAAGTTGAAACAGATCAAAAAGCGCTGGATATGATGTGTCACATTACTAGTTAAGCATCACCATTACTATTGCTCAGAGCAAACCCATGTATTATAACACTGGTGTAACTGCTGGTGCTACAGACGCGAGCGTGCTTCCTCCACATCAGTCGTGTCAATCAGTTCAGCCCACAGGCCTCATGTGATTGACAGCTGCTGTAACACTGAAGGTCAAATCCGGCCTTCTGCAGGACGACAGACGGGAGACGCCAGAGACATCAGTATGTGTCAGTGCTGCTGCTTATAACACCAGCAGCTAAATCAATCCTCATGGACGTGACGGCTCTGGTCTGAACCCTACTGAGCCGCCTCGCTGTATGTCTGAGGTGGAAAAGCCAGTTAGAAGCAAGATATTCTTCAACAAGAGTGAAGGCAGAGAGAATGACTGGAGACCAACATATAAGAGCTGGAGTTAAAACACCGCCAGAGATGATCACAGCAGATGCTGAATGCTGAAGTGGCACACACACACACACACTCTCACACACATACACACACACATACACACACACACATATGTTTGTTTTTGTGAATTGTGGGGACATTCCATAGGCGTAATGGTTTTTATACTGTCAAACCATATTTTCTATCACCCTACACACAAACCCCGTACAGGAAACTTTGTGCATTTTTACTTTCTCAAAAAAACTCATTCTGTATGATTTATGAGCCTTTTCAAATATGGGGACGTGGGGAAATGTCCTCATAAATCACCTTCTGTCAGGGTTCTGTTGTGTGTGTCATCTGTTCCTGCCTCTTGTGTCCATATTTGGTTTGTTTCCTGTCCTTGTTTCATGTCATTATGAGTTAAGTATGTTCCAGCTGTGTTTGTCTCATTATGTGTTAATTACCCTGTGTATTTAAGTCCTGTCTTTTGAGTTTGATTTCGTCTGGTCTACTCGTTACTTCCCCGGTGTATCCTGTCTCTGAGTCCTGCCTTGTCCTGCCTTGATGTCTCATTAAAGACTATTATATGAGTTTATGTCCTCGTCTGCGTGATCCTGTTCCTCCCTCGTGTGTGCACCGTGACAGAAGACCAGACCTAACCGTAAGCGGCGCCCATTCACCCCGTTTTGTTTTCCGTTTTTGAAAGTTTTTGGTTTGTTCCTGTATTTGTTTGTCCCGTGGCAAGGAAGTCGCCACTCGTCCTCCCGCCATAGCCCACTGTAGGACGGCGTGGGAGTTCGGCGGGATCGCCGCGAGTGCCGCGAGTCCTCTGGCCGCGAGCCCTCATGCCCGCCGATCGCGGGAGATATCTGCAGCCGGCGGGGGCAATCCCAAGCCCGCCGGCTGGTTGTCTGGTTCCCGGGTTGCCGCTCCCCCAGGCGCGCCGTTCGCAGGAGATCACGCCACCGGGTCGCCGCTGACTCAAGCCCGCCGGATCGCCTCTGACTCAAGCCCGCCGGATCGCCGCTGACTCATGCCCGCCGGATCGCCGCTGACTCAAGCCCGCCGGATTGGCGCTGACTCATGCCCGCTGGCCGCCGCTAACCCTAGCCCCGTGGAGAGTCCACATGTCACAGCCAGGAGTGCCGTGTGTCTGTTTTGTTTTGCCCACAGGAACATTTTAATCAAGTCTTGTCTTGTCATGTCCGTGGAGACTCATCTCAACCTCCCAGCTCCGCCATGGTCTCCGTTGTCTGTTCCGCTCTGGAGGTCCCCGTCCTGTGTTCCTGTCCGTGTTTGTCCTGAGGGGCCTCCAGAGCGCCCACCCCCCTCCCCGGTGGAACTGTTACGGCGTGGGACACGCCTTCCGGGAGGGGGGAGTTATGTCAGGGTTCTGTTGTGTGTGTCATCTGTTCCCGCCTCTTGTGTCCATATTTGGTTTGTTTCCTGTCCTTGTTTCATGTCATTATGAGTTAAGTATGTTCCAGCTGTGTTTGTCTCATTATGTGTTAATTACCCTGTGTATTTAAGTCCTGTCTTTTGAGTTTGATTTCGTCTGGTCTACTTGTTACTTCCCGGTGTATCCTGTCTCTGAGTCCTGCCTTGTCCTGCCTTGATGTCTCATTAAAGACTATTATTTGAGTTTATGTCCTCGTCTGCGTGTTCCTGTTCCTCCCTCGTGTGTGCACCGTGACACCTTCTCCTTCACTCTAAAAAATACTGCATTGTTTCAACCCAACTTTGGGTCAAATATGGACTTACACAACTTTTGGGTTAAAAATGTAATGTAAAAATTTAACCCAACGGCTGGGTTAGTCCATATTTGACCCAAAGTTGGGTTGAAACAACCCAGTATTTTTTAATGTTGTAATACCTATGTCATTATACAAATGTGTGTCCTCATATGTCACAAAAACACGCGCACACACACACACACACACACACACACGTCTCCCGCCGTAGCTTCTCACATATTCAAGAGCCGGATAAACTGCTGGGAGCTCAATAATGACTGAAACACACACACACACACACACACTAAAACACACACTGAATCTACAACATGAACTAGTGCAGCACTGTGAGCCTGAGCCACAGCAACCATTACTTAAGATTATTTTCAATAGTTCAGAAATCTCCCTACCAATAAATATTATACTTAATTCAATTCTTAAATTTATATAATATAATATATTTAAAATATACATAAAATAACAATAGAATTATATATAATACAGTATGTTATTTAAAATATATATATATAAGAAAAAAAATACAATTATAAGATATAGTAATATATATATAGTGTGTGTGTGTGTGTAAATAATGCTTATATTTATAATAATTAGATATAACATTTATAGTAAATACACATACAGTAATATATACTTTTATTAGAAATAATTATGTCTTCCCTTTTTAATTTTTTGAGATAAATATTATACTTATTTTACAATATTCTTATATCTAATATCGTATTTTACTTAAAAAAAATATATATATAATATTTATATTTATATATATTTTAAAATCTATATGTCATGGTGTACACAGCAGGGAGGAACAAGGAACACGGAGACGAGGAGTAAACTCAAATAATAGTCTTTAATATAGACATCAGGGCAAGACAAGGCAAGGCAGACTCACAGAAACACCGGGGAGTAACGAGTAGACCAAACGATACGAAACTGAACAGACATGAACTAAATACACAGGATAATTAACACACACACAGCTGAACATACTAAACTAATAATCACATTAAACAAGGACAGGAAACAAACCAAATATGGACACAAGAGGCGGGAACACATGACACACACGACAGAGGACTGACACTATACTTATATTCATCATTATATCTTATACTATTTTATAAGTAGGGCTGTAAATCAATGAAAAAACATTTAATCAAATTACATGATGTGCTCATTAATAGATAAAATTACATCACAAATAAAAGCATATGTCAGTATTTGCTGTTAAAATCCATAAATGTAAATCATTGTGGCAGACGAGAGATTGAACAGACATAGACTGTATATCATCTAGATTAGTCAATATATCATATTTTCTTTCCAATCAATGAACAAAAGTTCATCATTGACCTACAGTCCACAACAATCCAAATGTTATTAATATTCATGAGCAGAGCTAATACATTTTATAATTATCTCCCATGTCCTCACTAATGATCAAGGTTTGGTTGATACACCAGACAATCAGCAGAACTGCTGTGAAACCTATTTTTTGTCTCACCAACATCCATTTTGACGTCCAAATATCCCTAAACAGCTCTCACTATTATAAGCAAATCTGTGGGAAACAGCTCATTAATATTCATGAAGCAAATATGAATATTCATTTGAGTGAGCTCTCCACCCAAGCACACACTCATCACATAATTAAAGCCAACAAGAGTCTCTTTCCTGCACCTGGACATCCAACCACCTGCCACATCTGATTCACAGATTATTACAAATATCTTTCTTATTAAAAAACTGTATAAAACCACCAGTAACGGCAATGAATGAGAGAAACTGGAATATCAATATGGTGACTCTAAGTCCCGCCTTCCATATTCAACAGCCAATCAGCAAAGCCGCTGCCTGGTGTTTACTTCTAAACTAGCATTCAGCTTTTGCTCTACTCTGCACTTGTGCATTGGCTGTTCATCCTGAAATATACAGCTTTTAGCACTATTTGAGGGTTATTAACAATGTTTCACACCATTCATGTAAGATTTTAAGGGATTTTGGCAAGACGTTTTGTCATTTCCACATTCAATTGACCTCATGACAGATAAATGACTGACAGCTTAAATAGCCAATCAAATCGCTGCGCTGACATTTCTGACATGTTGACTTTAAGCTTTAAAGTTTACTGAACTGTCAGACACATACAAACCTTTTGTTTTTTGGCAAATTCCTTTAATTATCCTAAAATGGTGTTATGTCACATGTAATTTGGATAATAGTATCCGGAGCGGCTAGTTAATTTAGTTTTGTTCATTCCATTCCTAAAATCAGATGGTAATCTTGAAAAATGTAAGCGTTGGTTTAGACTTGTCGTTAAATTGTTAATTTTACACTTAGGTGATTCTGTGATGTTTTCTCCATTAAATAAAAAGACTATATGAACAAAGCTTGTGTGTTTGAGTAGTTTTCATTAACACTAGATGCAATTAAGGCAATTACAAGGAATTTTATATGGCAGTGTTTTCCCATAGAAACCATTGTAAAGAAAACACTTATGACTTAATGTATTAAAACAGTGATGCTGGAGAATCAAATTCAGTATACATCTGATTAATAAAACATACTATGTAACATACAAATGTATCAAATACCATGTCTAATGAAATTAATGAATACACCTTTTTTATATTAATACAACTAATAAAACAATTTCATAAATCTTTTAAAATGTAATCAATTGAAAGTGTAACAAGTAATTTACAATAAAACATTGCAATTTTATTACATGTTCAATTTTTTCATGTTTTTTTTCAGGATTTTAATATTTTTAATGTTTTTTTTCTGGATTTTGTGTTTTATGATTTAATACAAATGTATCAAAAATTATGTCTAAAGAATTTAATTAATAAATGTTTTTATATTAATAAAAATAATACAACAATTAAATCAATCTTTTAAAATTTAATAAAATTACAACAATTTAATTAATTTACAACAAACTTTGCATTTTAATTTTCTGTCAAATAAGGCGCTGTACAACAGAACTGTGTAAATTAAAACAGGGATGAAATATCAGTTTGTATGATATTCCAGAAGCCCCCCTGTAGTGAAAATCAAGTTTGTTATGCTGTTTATTTGTCTACGTGGTGTTTTTAATATGCTTTTAGACAAACCATGTGCCAATCCATTAATCAACACCATTGCTGAGTATTTTCTCCTTAAAACTGTAGTTTCCCAAAAGCTGTCCCAGAAACGCGATTTGAAACAGCCCTTTTTTTGCTACGTCACAAAATTCAATAACCAATCACATCAAGGGATAGATTCTAATGAGAAGGCAGCATGTTAATCCAGTATAAATTATAGAGATCGCATGCAAATATACCAATAGGATTACCAGCACAAAACCAAAAAAAAAATAGAGCAAAAAATCTATGAAACAGTGGTTTAACATGAATTTAGAACCGCTAACTTGAATAATAACCTGCGGCAATAGTGTAAAAGTAGCCCGGATTTGCTCGCGGGCGTGAACTGGAATCACAAACTTAGCTGCATTTGAGTCTTTTTTTGAGTCATTTTGAGGACACAACATCGTCAAGTAAGTAACTTTAATGAATGTTACAGTATCCACTCTAGCTGTCCGCTAGTAAAAACATAGTTTTATCAGTCATTACCCGTGGATCAGGAGGTGCTGGCTGTGACTGAGTGGAGGCGGGGCTAATTTGCATATTCATAGATCCGCGTATAGTAAATGAGGCAAGGGTGTAGAGTTACATTCAAGCTATTTTAAGGCATGAGAAAATTATTTACACAAGAAAAAACATTTCAATATGTCATTTTGACGATCAAAGATACATTTTAAAGGATAACATTTTTGACTACAGGGGGACTTTAAAAATATTATCATTACAACTACTTTGAGAAGAAGATTTTAGCATAGAATAGTAATATATTTCTGTAATAATTTCTTCAAGTTAAACCAAACTTTTATTTAAGTTTGCTCTTTGAGTTTCAGTAGGGTGATCATACGTCCTCTTTTCCCCGGACATGTCCTCTTTTTGGACCTAAAAAAATGCGTCTGGCCAGGATTTCTTAATCGGCCTAAATGTCCGGGATCCAGCTTTTGCTTTCTACAGTCGCCATTCATTGTGTGCATTTTTGTATTAAAGCCCTGCGGGGGACTGTTTTCTTAATCCCGCTCCCGCTGAATTTCTGACCATTACTGCCTTCTCACACAAACATTCTAATATTGCCTATAATTTTCACGCATCAGGGAGCCGCTGTCAATATGCAGAGTATTTAAATGGCTTTGGATGCAGCGCGTGTTGGATGCAGGGTTGCCAAGTCCGCATTTTGTGCACAGAATTAGGCTGATTTTAAACTGTTGCGGAGGGTTGATTTTCTCCCGTGGGTTAAGGGTTTGAAATATTGCATAAATTACATTTGACTGAAATGCTTGTATTGAAACATTTTGCATTCTACCTGTGATAAAACTGTGGTAGGCTAGATATTAAGTTTTGTGAAGGACAGCCACTGGTAGGAAACCCCCCCCGTCCGTCTGCATCTTGCCCTCACTGTCCTCTTTTTTGAAAACTTAATATGGTCACCTTAGTTTCAGTGTGTTTAGATGGTAGTTTTTCTCAATTGAACCGGTGAATCCTAATCTGATATTGTTTATCACCCTAATGAAAATGATGAATTAGATCATTTACCTTCTTCTCCAGTGGAGCTGTTCTTCCTGACGGCCTCGGCGGTGCTCAGGTCCTGCTCTACGCCGCTGGGAACTGTCGTGACGAAGCTTGGTGTCTGAGTGTCGTCTGCAGATGTTGAGAGGGTCGTCGCAGTGTCTCCAGTGCTGGACATCGCAGCGGAGGGAGTCGTCATGCTCGTGGTCGTCTCAGTGGTGCTCTGGTTGAGTCTCTTGGGTTTGTTTCTGCGTCTGTACTGGATTTCTCCGCGAGCTTCGAGTCCGTGTGCTGCAGTGGAGAAGGAACCTGTGCTCGTGATCTCCACGATCAGTGGCGTTTGGGACGACGGGTACGTGTCGCCCCACGAGCTGCCCTCCGTCTCCGGCACTCGACTCTCTCCAGAGAAGTTCTCAGTCGAGATGAAGACTTTGGGTTCAGGGGTTTGGGTTTTCTGCTCGGGTATTTCGGTCACTACGACCCAATTGGCTGCCGTCGCCGGACTGTCCTGTGTTGGTCGACTGGTCTGATTGTCACTCGGTCCGTCTCTGGTGGCGTTTGGTGGGACTGTCGTCGGTACGACTGAACTCGTGGGTGGGAAGGAGGTGATTAATTTATCAGTGACGGTTGAAGGACCAGGCAGCCACGAGCGGCTCCACCATGACATCAATCCTATAGAGACAACCAGTGCTGTTAGTGTTAATTATAAATAAAGTTCAATAGAAATATTTTTAAAACATAAAAAAAAAAAAAAAAAAAAATAGAAATAAAATAAGTCAATTATATATATTGTTTACATAATATATGTGTGTGCACTGTGTATATTTATTATGTATATATAAATACACACACATGCATGTATATATTTAAGAAAAATATGTTATGTTTATGAATTAAATATATTTATATATAATATAAATTATATTAATATAAATATATACATTTAAATACATGTAAATATTTTCAAAATATATATACACTGTATATGTGTGTGTATTTATATATACATAATAAATATACAGAGCAAACACACATAGATTATGTAGACAAAATGTTTTATTTTGGATGCGATTAATCACGATTAATCGTTTGACAGCACTAATAAAAAGTTAAACAGAAATATATATATATAAAAAAAAGCACATAACAAAATGACTGAAACTAAAACTTTACAAAAAGCTACCTCAAAATGTTAATAAATACCAATAAAATTATTAATAAAATAATCAATAGAATATTAATAAATAGTACATAAATATACAAATAATACTAAAATAAAACTTAATCCATTACTATCAGACATCAATATTTTTTTGTGTTTGCCATATAGAGTATTCCAGCCAGTGTTGTTGTTAACTAAAAATAAAGCTATTAAAAACATTCTCGTTGCCTTGGCAATTAAATGAAATAAAAGCTGAAGCTGAAGTACAAAAATGACCAAAACTAAAATTTAAATTTAAAAGTTAAAAAGTAATATAAAAAAAAATTAAAACTACGAAAAATGATGAAAACACATAACAAAGAGACTAAAACTTGCAATAAAAATAAATATATATATATTTTTTATTCAGAATATTAATACATACTATAATAGTAGCTTAGAAATAATTCTAAAATAACACTAAAACTTTGCATTAAATGCATTAGTATTATTACAGGCTATACTATTATAGTATTTATTAATATTCTGAATTAAATGTTTATTTTATTTTAAAGTTTTAGTCTTTTTGTTACGTGCTTTTTTCACTTTCAGTATTTTTTAAACATTTCTATTTAACTCTATATTTGTATTTAAATGGTCATTTTTGTTTCCATTAACATCACATATCAACCTTTTTTTCGTCTGTTAGCCTCAAGCAAATAAGCAGCACTAAAAACACGCTTTCAGTAATGAGACGGATTAGTTAAAGACTCATTTCCACATGAGACTGATGATTATTAATCTGTCTGTGTGGGGTTATTCCCTCAGCAGTTGTGTTCTTGTGTATTTAGATGGTGTTTTCGGATTCATTCCTCCGATCTGTTTTTTGTCTCTAGAGAGCGGTGAACCGTCTGCCAGACTCTCATTACATATTCACTTGACTCCAGTTCTTATCTACTCGTGTAAGACTTCAGGCTGCTTGCCTTTCGTCTGCTAGTGGTCAAGATTCACTAATATCATTACTATTGCTCATTTTAAGATTAGTGACCTGAATCAAATGTCATGAATGATTCCTCAAATCATGTGTCTCGAGGTGATAAGATGCACCATTTTCATCACTTAAGGCTGGAATAATGGCTTTTGAAATATGAACAGATTTGAAAACACTAGGCATCATATACTTGATGACATTGTAAACAGTTACAGAGGAAAACTGGTCACCGTGCACTAAACTACAGGCGATCACACACTACCAGACTTTCAAGTCATTCTGAGAACAGCTAGTGTTGTTATTATTCACTAAACTAAAATTATTAATTATTAATAAACATAAAATATTAGATGAACTTTTTTTATTTAAACTTAAATGAAAATTAGAAATGTTGTCTTGACAACTAATAAAAAAGAATATGTTACTAAAAGTTACTAAAATTTGAAAATTACTAAAACTGAAATAAACAAATTAAAGCTAAATAGAAATAATAAACAAATAAAAATGACTGAAACTAAAACAAAAACTGAAAATATAAAAATAACAAACAATTTTTGAAATCAATTTTTCTATTATTTTGATTTCAGTTTTAGTTTAATTGAAATAAAGCTAAAATCAAATCAAATATTAGATGAAAAACTTCAATAAAATTTAGAAATGTTGCCTTAGCAACTAACTGAAATAAAATGAGTTTCAGTTTCTAAAATTTAAAATGAACAAAACTACAACTGATATAGAAAAATTAAATAAAATCAATGGAAAAAACACAAAACAAAATGTATATATTTTTCAATATATTACTTTAGGTATTAGTAACTTAGATGAAAATGTGAAATGTTGCCTTGGCAACTGACTAAAATAAATTAGGTTTAAGTTATTTAAAGCTATTTTATCATTTAAAATACTGATAAATACTATAATAGCATACAAATAATCCTAAAATAACACTGATTCTGGACTTAATTAAACAGGCAGGTGATGTCTGATCTTAACATCCACAGCATTCTTTGTTCACATTGTGCCGCTGACAAATTAAATCCCAAATGTTTTCACTTAATGCACTGAAATATCATTTCATATAACAGCAGGAGAACGAACTGATGGCTGATTAAATTGCAGTGGTACAAAAGCAGTGGATATTTTACAATGAATGTCTAAAAAAGTGATTTTACAAAAGAAAGGAGCTCTGTTCCAAAACCCAGTGAGCTGCCCTGCTGTCTAGTGTGCAGTTACCATACTAGAAACATACTTAACACCAGCATGAACACACTTGTATGGAAGCCTGGAGTAAAACAATAAAAAAGGAAATTGCAACTAACAATTTTGAGTCATAAACTGCAAAGAAAAAAAGGCAGAAATATGGCAGAAATAGATTTTTTCTTCATTTTTGAGAGATAAAAAAAATATATATATAAAACGGGTAAATGTAACTTATTATTATTTTACAATTCTAACTTTTTTCTGGCAATTCAGAGTTCACATTTCACAATTCTGAGTTTATATCTTGCAATTTCTGTTTTTTTTTTTTAAATTGCAAAACAAAAAGACTAAATTACGAAATATAAAAATGTAAATTAAAAAATAAAAGGTAAGTGTGAATAGAATTCCTCGCAATTTAGTTTTTTTTTTTTTATCCCGTGGTGGAAAAATTTGAAAATGGTTTGAAATTTACATTTTGTAATTCTGAGTTTATGTTTCACAATGCTGACTTCTCCACCCGCAAAAAGTCTAAATTGTGAGATATAAACTCAAGTTTATGAAAAAAAAGAGTCTGAATTGTGAGATAAAAACACTTGGCCAGTGCATATGCTTGTGTTCAGTTATGAATTGCATGCTGACATATTTCACAATGTAACGGTGCACAAAATCAATCTCGCATCGCTAGAAGCTAATAACCGATTGCTAGTACGGCCGCAGGTCAAACGCTCGCGGCTGCATCTGCTTCTGGCCCAAGGCAGCATCCTAATTTAAATGAACCCTCACAAATGAGTGGTTTGAAATGCTTCACATTATAAAACAGCGCACAAATATCGGGTAACTGTCTGTTGGTTTTGGTATGTCTTGTATATCAGCAGAACTAACCACACAAAGCACTGGAGCGTACAGTACAGTACTGTAAGTGTGCTTAAGTGAACAGTGTGGTTGCACTTTTCCAGTTTCTGGCTTCTCCTCAATTATGAAGCTTCCGCAGGGACAGAGCCGAAATTCTGTCTTCATGGAAAATGGACTTTAATAATGTAGGCGACAGGCCTAAGTTTCCGTTTGCCATTAAACATTAATGCTGCCGGGTTCAGTTTAGGCCAAACAAGGTATCTGTATTAATGAAGACAGGAGGACAGAGGGGACGCCAGCTCAATCCTCAAACTCTAACGCTCGGCCCTCCTCGACAAACAGAGACCACAATCTCAGGTTCTGGTGAAGTGAAGCTGACAGAATAACATCAATGATCTCAGCTTCCTCCTCTCGCTCTCCTGAGCTTGATTTATCTGAACTCTCAGCAACGCTGACCGATCATCTCTCAGTGATGACAAGCAACTAAATCACACTTGAGTAGGGCCCATGCTTTCACAAAAATCATGTCTAATAAAGTGCAATCATGAAACTTATTAATGTTTTTTTAAAAATCAATAAAAAGACAAAAGCACAAAACACAATGACTGAAACAAACTAAAATTAAAATTAAAACTGAAAACATAAAAAAAGAGCTGCTATTTTTTAAAAGCGTTTTTTAAATGTAACATTATTTTTATTTAAGTTTTAGAGACTTTAGTAACTTCAACTTATTTTATTTTAGTTAGTTGCATTTAGTTCGTTTTTTAACCTAATTTATAATTCAAAATTTAAATAAAAAATATAATAGTAGTATATAAATAATATTAAAATAACACTAAATTTAATAAAAATAAAAATAAAATAAGTTGTTTTCACTTAATGCACTTAAATATAATTAAATTTTTAAGGCCCAGTGAAATCCTATTTTTTCCCCTCAAATTCAGTTTTCCCATTTAATTTTTTTCTGAATTCAGTTTTTTGTTCTTGTTTTCATTTTTCTCAATTCTATTTTAATGGTCAAATTAAATTTTAGTAATCAAAAAGCATGTCTAATTAATAGAAATAAAGGAACTTATACTAACAGTTTACATACTGTTTAGTTTTTAATTATTTTTCATTTATTATTTTTAGTTTATTTACTTTTTGTTATTTCAGTACTTTAAGAGGTAAAACAGTCTGGACAGAACATCAAAAAATATTTCAAAATGTATTATTGATATTGTGGATTTTTAAAAATAGAGTTCAGATGCAAAAGCCTCTAAGTGCCGTTTGAAATTTTCTTCTAAAATGAGCATTTTTCTCAGGCTCCTATGTTTATGTTCAGTTATTTCACTTAAAAGGCAATGAAAAGAACCTATTCATTGCTATTAAAGTGATATTACTGAACATACACATAGGAGCCTGAGAAAAATGCACATTTTCAAAATTTATTTTGCATCTGAACAAATATTGATGTTGATATATCATCCAAACCTACTTAAAATGCATCTTTCCTTTCAGAAACAATTCTCTAAATCAGTCATTTTTGTTGTGTTGCATCCATTTATCTCACCAATCCATCAGAAGTCCTCAGCTACAGTGAAGATCAGAAACAGAAACACTTTTCTTTCATCTTTACCTGATCCGGGTGTTGCAGTGGTTCTGCCGTCAGTCGTGGTCGTCTCCGTCACAGCCGAGCTCTTAGTCGTCGCCTCCGCTTCACTTCCAGTCAAGTAGCTCCAGGGTTTCCATAACGAGCTGGCGATGCTGGTGAGGGAACTCTTGGCCTTTCCTTGAGGAGCCTCTGAAGAAGCCTCAGGACTCACAGACTGACCGGACAGACCTTCATCCTCGTCCTCTTCCTCTCGGGCCGAGCCGCCAGGACTCAGATCCGGAGGCACCTGTCGGCTGTCTGGGAAGGAGTCCAGCTGGCCGCTCCAGTCCAGAGACGTGTCTCCGGCTCGCAGACGGACTGTCAGATACTCGGCCGAGAGCTCGGTGCCCTCAGCAGCCATCAGCGGCTCTTTGTCCAGATCCACCTGTCCGGTCCAGTTAGCGTGTCGAAGGTCAGGCAGGTCCAGCTGGCCGGCAGTCTGTACGTCTAGAATACAGTCAGAGACAAGCTAATTTAACATCAAAACAACACTTTTTACTTTCAAGATATGACACTTTTCTATGTGAAACAGGGCATTTAACAATAATTCATCTTGCTCATTCATTGGATGCTCTGCAAATACAATAAATAACAAAGTTTATCAACATGCACAACAAAAGTTTGGGATTGCTAAGAGTCTCTTCTGCTCAACAAGGCTGCATTCATTTGATCCAAAATACAGTAAAAACATTTAAATATTACTGCCATTTAAAACAGCTGTTTTATATGTGAATGTATGTTAAAATGTATTTTTTTTCTGTGAATTTTCAGCATCATTACTCCAGTCTTCAGTGTCACATGATCTTCAGAAATCATTCTAATATGCTGATTTGCTGCTCAAGAAACATTTCTGATTATTATCAATGTTGAAAACAGTTGTGCTGCACAATATTTTTGTGGAAACTGATACATTTTATTTTTCAGGATTCACAGATGAATAGAAAGTTCAAAAGAACAGCATTTATTTGTAATAAAAATCTGCTGAAACATTATAAATGTATTTACTGTCACTGTTGAGCAACTTAATGCATCCTCCATGAATAAAAGTTTTAAATTCTTTAAGAAAAAAAATCACACTGACCCCAAACTTTTGAATGGTAGACTGTCAGAAAGCTATTCGTTTATACTTTTGATGCAGTTATAATTTATATAAAACAACTTTACATTTCTTAATCATTTTCAACACATTCTAGCTTCTAAAAAAACTTACATAACATTAAATATTTAAATAATCAGAATTTAAATATAAATCAAAACATAAAAAAATGCTTTTAAGTTCTTTTTCTAAAGACATTTAAAAAAAGAACAAAAGCAGCAAAAAAAAAAAAAGTTGCATGAATTTTTTGATGCAAAAACCTTGACTAATTTGATAAGTGGACTTCTGGGGAAAAAAATAACACTAAATGTCTATACTCTCCCTTTTGATGAATTTAATGCATACTTGATGAATAAAAGTATTAATTAAAAGTATTAAGCAAAAATCTTACTGACACCATGGCAGCTATAATTCACATAAAACACTTTTGCTGAAGAATGTTACTGATTTCTTAATCATTTTCAACTCATTCCAACTTCTACAAAAACATGAAATATTTAAATCAGTAGAATTTAAATAAAAAAAAGTTTGTAAAGTAATTTAGAAACAGAATTGAAAAGCAGCAAAAACAGCCTGAGAGGGTGAAAATGGTCCTGAATAAACAATTTTCTTAAATATAACTATTTTAATGGAAAAAAACTTGATTAATATTATAAGTGCACTTCTGTGAAAAAATAAAGGTAAAATATGGTCCCTTTAGCAATAAAACAGACGTTCTGCTGATTAGTATGTCAGTATTTTGGGTGAATTAGAGTTTAAAGGAGGGGTCTAATGCTATTTCATGCATGTTGAGTTATTTACACTGTTATAGAGTTGCATGCATGCTAAAAAGTTTCAAAAAAATATTTGGATGTAGAACGGAGTATTTCTGTGCCAAATACACTCCTTTCGTTGTTAAATTATTATCCAAGTTTCGTTAAGTTTTCATTAAGCCTCCAGGAGCTCGGCTGTTTTCAGAGAGAATCGTACAGCTGTATCTGTCTTTTATAAATATGATAAAACTAAAGACTCTTTGGAGATATGAAGGATGCAATACTACTTTATAGATTGGGTGAAACTGTGTGTGTTATGCCCCCTTTCATTTCTAAATGAGGACAAAAATGATCCTGAAAAATTATTCTCTGATGCAAAAACCTTGAATAATATTATAAGTGGACTTCTGGGGAAAAATAATAAGTTCTGATGGATTTAGTATTTAATCTTGTTGCAAAGAATGATGAACTCTGTTCAGTATAAGTGAAAGTGAGTGAGCGAAAACAAATAATTCAGTGCTGATCGCTGAAATGAATCGTACCGCTGCTGGAGGAAAACGATTCGGACACGTCCTCTGAACTCTCGTCTCCGGTCATATACCTCCACGGTCTCAGTAAGGACTTCACGATGTCTGTGAGAGGCTTCTGCGCTTTCTTTTCTGTTGACATTCAATTCAATCACTCAGATTCTCTCCAAACACATTACTCAACCGCTGGAGAATGTGCAAGAAACGGCAAGGTCACGGGTTCGATTAGACACACGAGCTGATAAAACGTAAACCCTGAATGCGCTGTAAATCACTTTGGATTAACGTCTGTCAGATGAATAAATCTAGATGAATATGTGCAGATGTTCAGAATGACATACCAGCTACTATTTTATACTGTGCAAAGTATGCAAATGTTCTTAATGCATGGAATATCTGACTACATTTATAAATGTGAAGTACACAAAAACAGCACTGAATAATTCAGTGAACAACTTTCTATTTCCAGTTGTTTTAACAACACCTTGACCCTTATTTGCCATATTTAACTTAGTATGCAAAATGTCCACGATTTTTTAGACATTCTTAAACTTTTACACACTAGATTGATTTAAAAAGGCAAACTATCATTACTTCCACCATGACAGCTGTGTTACAACACTTAAGCCATTAAAAAAGTATGCAGTATACTTTAGATATTGTACAGTATGCTGAACATCTCCAATAATAATATTTGATTAATATTAATATTAATATTTGATTTTGATCAATGTAAGGCCTCCTTGCTAAATAAATGTATTAACTTCTTAAAAAAAGCTTAATGATACCAAACTTTTGAACGGTAGAATATGTTTATAAAAATATGTACGCACAGACAGCCGTGTTGACAGTGCGTAAATAATAAATTGAGCTCTCTTCCGCTTTTTTGTGCATGGACGAACAAATACAGACAAAGTTACATCAAAATGCGTGTTTTGGCGAATATCCTAGTAAACAGTCGGTGAGGCATATGTCTTAACATAAACAGTTGAGAAAGAAAAAGCATGTGTATCAGTATATTGGATCCGTGCTTTCGTTCTTAAAGTGAAAGCTAACTAATAATAAACCTAATGCTGTCAAAGAAAAATACAAGTAGTGCTCACTGCTCCTGACTAAATATCCCTTGTATCATCAATAATGATTCATCTATATTTCATTTATACAGTGAAGACTATGCAATTATTTTATTTTTGATTATTGCATTTCTGTACCTGAAATATTCTTTTAGACTGAGCTGAAAAACCTGAAAAGCACTGTTTATTGAATTTGTGTCTTTGATATTGTATATATTTTCTGCTATTGCTTGTAATTTGATTATCTGTAGAAAATATTTTTAGCACTGAGCCCATAGTAGCAGCCAAAAAAGTCTCAAAGTTTTAATAGCTTTATTTTTGTAATTTATTTCTAATATTTATATATATTCTAATATATATTTTCTTACAACTGGAGTACCTCATTTTAGTTGTTTCCTAATGAGGATTTACACTATTTTACACAATGAAGCCTAAAAGACTTTCTTGACTGTTGTCAGGATTACTGATCCTATGTGTGACTTGATTTTTTTTTTTTTTTTAAATTTCCAATTATTTATTTTTCCTTATTATTTAAAAAAAAGTGTAGGCCTATTTTTTTGTTGTGAATGTCCCAATTGAGGTACAGGATGTGAGAATTTCAGATACATGCTCGTGTTCTATATTTTGGTTGCATTTGTGAGTTAAATGGGTCATCGGATGCCCATTATCCACAAGTTGATATGATTCTTTAGGGTCTTAATGAAAAGTCTGTAACATAGTTTGGTTAAAATTTCTCAATGGTAGTGTAAAACAACAGCATTTTTACCCTGTCAAAAACAGCTCTGTCTACAGCAAGCTGTTTTATTGCATGTCGCTTTAAATGCTAATGAGCTCTGCTCACCCCGCCCCTCTCTTCCGAGCCGCTCTCTGAGAGATGGTAAACTTTAGCCACATTCATCGTGAAACTGGCTAATTAGCACATTATTAGGAAAGGTGATTTGCAAAGATTCATTGAAAAAACTTACGCTCACTTCTTCTGTAGGTGAGGCTGGATCACGAATGATTCGTGCGAACATAAATGCATTTAGGCAGATCGGAGGATGCATTCCCTTCAAAAACAAAGGTAATCCACTGCGTCTTCAGCGGCTCAGATGTCAGGAGTAAATGACGACTGCTATGTTCATTATTACATCCAACAACAAAACACCTCAATCGCTTAGGAGCCATTCTTGTCTACTCCTGCTTAGGGGTTGAAACAGTGGCGGACTGATAACAGATCACTTAGGGCAGGTCTAAGGTAAAACGCTAGTGTCAATCAACAATCGTGGGAGGGGCCTGGGTTTGTGTGACGTCACACAGCCAAGAAGCTGAACGGCTTGATTTGAGAAAGGGGAAATGATTTAACGAGATTTAAAAAAAAACACTGTGTGGATCTTTATCATTATAGGGTGGTTGTGTACACACACTGCCAACACACATTTATGTTCAAACAACATGTAAAAGTGCATGTCGCATCCGATGACCCCTTTAATAAAAATGTAGATGTTTATTTAAAATAGGTATATAATATCATGATATCGATAAATCAAATTTTTTGAGGTATTGGCAAATATCGTATTGCTGGGTATGAGAATCGATATCGTATCGTGACGAACCATCTGATTTACACCCCTAATGCTAATGCATACCTCGAAAGCAGAAAGCATTGAAGTGTGCCGTCCCGTTGTTCAGTTCTGACGGTGAAACGGTTCGGACGCCTGGTTCTCCAGCGGGACAGTCCGAGCGCAGCGAGCTGATGGAAAACCTCACGCTGCCGTCAGACAGCCAGGCCGGCTCGCAGTGGTCCAGCCCAGAGCTCCAGGCCAGATAGAGCTGACCCACGGTCGCCAGCCGGCCGCCCAGAGACACACAGTGAGCCACAGCCTCTGGATGAGTCAGTCTGTCAGGAACGCCGGCGGGAAACACTTCACCTGCACAAACACACCATCAGAACAGCTGGATGCACAACACTTTCAGTAAATATGTACGGGGAGTTTATAATAAATGTTACAAACAGCATCATGCATCAAACAGCATCATCAAAAACCCATTACATTTATTTATATTACATCTGAAAGCATCTTAACATTTTTCATCCATAAATTATAGCATTATGATTTTGGTAAATTATTAAAAACGCACCTTTTTTAAAACGGTTATGAATTATTCATATGTTGTGACTAACAGCTCCACATACATTTCTGTAGTGTTACTGTAATAGTTTATTTAAAATATAGATATATATAGACAGACAGACAGACAGACAGATAGATAGACAGACAGACAGACAGACAGACAGACAGACACAGATAGACAGATAGATAGACAGATAGATAGATAGATAGATAGATAGATAGATAGATAGATAGATAGATAGATAGATAGATAGATAGATAGATAGATAGATAGATAATAACTGCTTTCAGAGTTACTGTTGAGTGTTGACTTTTCTGTAAATATATAATAAAATAGAAATAAAATTATTATTGTTATTGTTTTACTACTTGAATTGCATATTATGTATTAATATTTTACATTACATTATTTTTTAATTTAAATTTATTTAGTACATAGTATACTTACTAGTATATTATTTAATGTATTTACTTAGTAAATAATAAATATTGAATACATAATATTAAAACACGATATACAATTAATATAACAAATAACAATAATTATAAAATGTATCAATTATTATTATTATTATTTATTTAAAAAAATTGGCTGTAACCCTGGAAGAAATAATAATAATAATAATCTATTATACTTTCATGAAAAATATGTATTTATTTAGTAAATAATAAATATTGAACATATAATGAAAACATAATATGCAATTAATATAACAAATAGTAATAATAATAGTAATATTTATTAGAGAAAAATCAGCTGTAACCCTGAAAGCAGCAATAATAAATTAAATTAAATTACATTAATACATTAACTATAATACTAGTACTAATATAATAGTGGGATATGGTTTGAAATATTTGACTGATCCCATTTGTCCATGGTAAACGTGTTTTCTGGAATCTCACCTTGCATGTCATTGGTGAAACAATAAACATCAAACAGTTCTGAAGGGTCCCGTTTCCCATAATTCCTCACTCCAGCAGAAAACTCTGCGTGTCCATAGCAGCCGAGCTCGGGTCTCTGTACGGGATACCTGCGGAGAGGAGACCAAACACCTGCACTGTGACAATATCCCTGTAAATAAAGCTGCTAACAAATCATTTCACTGCAATATTATAACAGGATCCTTATAACAGCTCAAGGTGAAGCGTGTCTGTCTGTCTGGAGTTTAATAATCCTTCATCAACACTGAAAGATATGCTGCGATTGCTGAAGTTCACAAACATCTCTGTCCAAACCGTCCGGAGGAACTTCACAAAATCTGTTTCATTTAGTCTCTAAATAAATCAATAAATACATTACTTATACTATTCTTTATTAATAATAATAATAATAATTTTTGTATACATTGTGTAATGTATAATATTAATACATAATGCATAATTAAAATAGTAAAGTAATAATAAAATAATGTATTTATTTTAACAAATTATTCTTATTCTTCTTATTATAGTTATAAGTTTTAATTGTATATTATGTATTAATATTATGTATTCAATATTTATGATTTACTAAATTAATAAATATACAAATAATTAAATGTATAGTATTATAACAATATAAAAAATACAATAATAATTATATTTATTTGATTATTTACAGAAAAATCTATGTGCTTATATTATGCATTCAATATTTATTATTTACTAAATAAATAAACATTAAATAATATACTATTAAGTATACTATGTACTAAATACATATGTAAATTTCTGAAAACTTCAGGAACAACCTTACAAACTGAGTTTAATTTGTGTAGACCCATAACAAAAACATTGTTCATAAAATATTAATATTAATTCATAAATTATTAGTAAATTATTCTTATTTCAGAATTATTCTTATTTTAAATTCTTATTTTAATTATTACTCATTAAAATTGTGTTTCAGGTTACAATCAAGTTTGACTCCTCCCTCAGTTTATAAAACACAGATATGATATGTTTTAGCATTCTATGACACTCTCTGATATTTCCTGACTGATGCTCATGAGTCAGACCTGACGCTCTGGTCTCGGAGCCATCCGGCCGCACAGCTGTTCATGCCGGAGTGAAACGCTGCCCACAGCTGCTCAGGGGTCGCGACCTCAGCCGAGTTCTCCTCACACGCGTGAACGGCCTCGGTGAACGACAGTGAATAGTGCTCCGCGGGAGAACGGTAGTGAAACACCACACCTGAAAACACACAGAAACATCAACATCACAAAACAACCAGAGGCACAGACAAGCACTGGGGATAATAACTGAACAATATTCATGTTTTTTAATGATCTTATACTTTTTCTCTTTTAGAAGAGGTCAGAACCTTTAATACATTATACGTTTATTTTACACTTGTCACAAAAAGGATGAATAAAATAGTAATAATATTAATATATAATATTAATCAATAAAAGTATTATTTAAATTGCTTATTATTATTTTCAATTATTATTACTATTATTATTATTAATTATAACCACAACAACAGAAATAAATAATAATAAAAAAATATATATTTTTTAATCATTTCTTTAATTTTCACGTATTAAAATTGTTTCAAATTATGTTAATTTCTTAGTTTCTTAGTTTGTAAAGACAAACATGAGTTTAATTTGTGTAGACTCATTACAAAAAGTATTAATAAAAATTATAATATTATGAATATATAATTAATCTATAATATATAATTTTATTCATTTTAGTAAAAACTAATTTATGTGCTTCTATCATTTTTTTTGTTTTTTTGTCATTTTTTTAGATTTAAAAAAATAAATTTCTACATAGAATTTATTTAAATTTAATTTCTAATTTTCTTAACATTTTCTAACTTCAAGTTTAGTTTTTTTTTCATGTAATATTTATATTTAATTTTATTAACACACAAACAATTTTCAATAATTTTAGTTAACAATAACAACACTGTTTGAAGGACCATAATTTATCCCGAAATGTGTGTAATGCTATAAAATAAGTATGAAAAAGTCCAGGTGTCATTATGTTCAATAATAGTAGGCTATTAATGTTGTAAAGTGAGTGTCATTATCAGCTAAAACGTTGTACTCATCTGATAGTGTCAGCGATTAAATCAATAATATCACTAAATATCAATCGTCTGTCACAGCGCATACATTATGTAGAACATTTGAGATGATTTATCTGCGGTTTAGCATAATTTCCCTCTTTAGATGTCACCTGTTTTCCTCAGACTTCACACAGCCCTCGTTCACAGGGAATCAATCTCACCGCTCTAATTAAAGAGTTATGGCCAATTAAGCAGTTAATGAGAGCCTCGGACGAAAGTGAAAATAAAGCCGAGCTAAAGTTAGACGGGAAACGAGGGAAAAAGCTGAAATGAATCTGATATTGACAGTCTGAGCGGATGTAATGAGAGGGTAATTAACTCCTGGACTCTTAACGAGCCGCCGCTTTTCCTCGATGTTTATCTGAAAACTGCTGTTCTGGGTTCAGTTGTGCTCACGTTACACTTCAGCCGCGCAAAATGACTTTCATGATGATTTTAACTCGCTCACTGCGGGTTTACAGACAAATATATTGAGCTGTAATTTTCTCTTAATTGAACTGCTAAATGAGGACCTTATAGAACCTACAACATTCTCCATCATCCGCATTGCTGCTATGTGTACATACCCGGTACAACCTGTTTGCACATTCCTCTTGCACATCCCTGGTTATATTAATATTTATTAAATCCACAGTAGACTGTATTGCACATTTTAGTTCATTGCACATTTTACTCCTTATTTTATTTTATTGTTTTTACTTATTTTCTTATCTTATTCCTACCTATATTTATATATACTCTCCTGTGTTATGTTTCATCTTTTATTTTATTTTTTTGCACTGTCCATTGAGCGGACCCGTCCTGACCTACATTTCACTACTGATTATACACTGTATGATTGTGTATGTGACAAATAAACAAGAACCTTGAACATTATTACTGCAGTCATTTTCTGTAACAACGCCCACTGTCAAAAGTGCTGTATAAATAAAACATTACACTATTATTTTATAACAAAATATAAAATGATTTAAAAAACACCAACATAATTATACATTAGTATTAAAAATATTATAAAAATATAAACAAACTGTTAATTTCTAGATCTAGATTTGTTCACAAATGTCAGGGTAGTGTTACTTCAGTATTATTTATAAACCATTATATTATTTATAAATATTTTTAATAATTTTTAAATTTTCACTTTTCATTTTAATTTTAGGTCAGGTTTTAATAATTTTTAATGTTGTAATTTTTAGTTATTTTAAAAATTTCTATTTAGATTTCATTTATATTTACACTTTTATTTTTAGTAATTTTGTTATTTCAAACTTATTTTAGTTGCCAATGCAAAATTTCTGTTTAAGTTTTACATTTTTCATCTAATATTTATATTTTAGCTAATTTATTTCAATTAACAATATCTAGTATTTTCTATTAGGAAAAGAACAGTAACACTGGATTTTGAATATTAAATCAGCTCCCATTCATATTTTTTTTTTTAATTCAAACTCTTAATTTCTAGCTCTTGTTTACAATTTAGGATTATTTATATACTATTACAATATTTATTAATATTTTCAAGTGAGCATTTATTTTTATATTTTCAGTTTAAATTTTTATTTTAGTTAAAGTTTTAGTAATTTTAATGTCCTTTTGAAATTTGTATTAGCTGTTTAAAGATTTTCCTACATATTTATATATAGATTTTTTTTGTAATTCAGTGTTATTAATTTTAGTACTGCAGCTTAAACCTATTTCAGTTCATTCCTAATTTTCTAGAATTTTTTTCATCTAATATTTATATTTTAGTTTATTTCAGCTTTATTTCAGTCAACAAAACAAGGATCATATTTTATACTGAAATCTGTGTAATACTATAAAATATTTATTAAGTCTAGGAAGAGTACAGTAACCGCATCTTTAAGTTAAATCATATTTAATATTAAATCAGCTCCTGTTCATAATCAACTATTAATTCAAACTCTTAATTTCTAGCTCTTGTTTACAATTTTTAAGGCAGTGTTATTTTAGCATTATTTATATACTAGTATTTATTAATATTTTAAATTAGGTAATATTTTTTCAAATACATTTTAGTTAAAGTTTTAGCAACTCATGTTATGTGCTTTTGTCATTTTTTTTTAAAGTATTTTTACATTTCTATATAGATTTTTACCTATTTTAATTTCAGTTTTTTTTACTACTTCATCTTAAACTTATTTCAGGTCATTTAAATTTGTCTCAGAAATGTTTACCTTAAAGTTTAAGTTATTCATCTACAGTAATATTTATATTTTATTTTATTTTATTTCAGCTTCATTGCAATTACTGAAAACCATTTTTAATAATTTTTGTTAAAAATAACATGACTTTTTCACGGACTATAATGTCTCCTGAGAAGTGTGTAATGCTATAAAACATGTATGAAAGAGTCCAGGAGAAGTACAATAATTGAATATTAAATCAGTCCAGTTTGGATCTCACCTGTGACCTCCAGGTTGACCGAATCCTGCTCATAATTTTCTCCCAGGGCAACGTGGCACCGGAAGCTCCCGGAGTCGTTGGAGCGGAGCTGGGAAAGCGCCAGCGAGGCATTACGCGGGTCGGCTGAGTATCCGGGCAGACTGACCCGACCTGCATACGCCCGGTGCACCCTGACCACCCCGTCCCGGGCCGACAGCACCGTCTGCTCCTGCGCTCCGGAGCCGCGGCTCCAGCGGATGAAGGGGCCGTGTCCCGGGAGCAGGGCGGCCGGAAGCGTGAACACACACGGGAGCAGAGCAGAGCCGGATAACGGGTGGCGCAGGGGAGGATGGGTCACTCTCCGGACCGTCGCCGGAGTCTCAGCTCGAGTCAGCCCTGAGAGAACAGAGAGAGAAACAAACAGAGTCAGGTTTGAAGGTGAAGTGTGCAGCGTTTGCTGTGTTGAAATGGTCTCTGGTGTCAATAATTACCTAAAACAGTATCTTAAAATAGCTATTTAACAGTATTATTCAAATTCAAAATATATATAATTTAATATATATATATATATTAAACCCATATGGTTCAGATGATGTCAACTGAAGAGAAAAGTAATTCCTTGAGTTATTATATTTTGTTGAAAGATTATGAAGACAAATATTTAAACACATACACTGATGAATCATTCCCAATAAGAATATGAGTGTGATTTAAGGAAGCAAATACGACCCTTTTTTATTTGACAACAATAGAAATTCAGATTTTTTTAGATGTGATGCAAACAAAGGAAAAGCCCAGTTCACTGTTCCTCATAAAACCTGACGGATTATTACAGCAAAAGCCTTTGTAACATCCTCAAACACAGAAAACACATGAATAATATTTGTTCTCCAGCCTGAGCGTCTGCTCTGGATCTCAGCACAGTTCATTAAAACACTTCAGAGCTGTGAGAGGAACAACAGAAAGATGAAGCTTCAGCTCTCAAACCGACACTCAAGTGAGTTTCTTCTTCTAACAACGAAAAATGTTTTACAGCTGAACTCCATCATATTTCCCAGCGTCATATACACTGAGACACGCTCGTATGAGCTGGATCTTAGTGAATCTTTCTCTGTCTTATGTTTTGTGTTCATTCTCGTGATCATCTGAAGCTTCACTCACGAGCTCAAACCAAGTACCCAGAACACACTCAACCGGCAACAATCCCAGCAGATGAAGCAGTCTTGTTTTGTGCTCTAATAAATATATTTGCACTGTTCTTAATACAGTAGGAACACAGTCAAGCAATCGCTACACACACTTGTTGTCAACACTTGTCGCCTCAGGTGACGTTGCAAGCTACGACGATGTAAATGCAGAAATGTAAGTATAAAGGTATCCTGCATGTGTGTTCAACTCCACTCTCATAATGAAGCAGAATAAACCTGAATACAAGAAAAGACTTTGTTGTCTAAAAGCTACTGTAAATGCAGAAATGTAAGTATAAAGGTATCCTGCACAACTCCAATAATCTAAACCCAAGAAAAGACAGATCCACTGTAAATCTGAACATGCAGCATCATTATTCAGTCAGTTACTGGAAAACAACACATTTTATTTTATACTCCAGGTTATTTATAACTCAAGTATGGACAGCAGTTGGCATGTTTTCAGTCACAATCATTTCAATCTCTTTCATTCCTCAGCCTTTAAAACTGTGTTTACAGTAATACAGTCTTTTGATTTTAAAGACGTGAAGCTTGTATTTTTGTTAAAGATGTCGAGTGAAACCTCATAGTCATGGAACAATTACAAATGTACTCTACTGTTTAAAAGTTTGGCATCAGTAAGAAATTAATATTTTCATTCAGATGCATTAAATTGATCAAAAGTGACAGTAAAGACATTTATAATGTTAGAAAATATTTATATTTCTAATAAATGCTGTTCTTTTGAACTTTCTATTCTTCTGAGAATCCTGAACAATAAAATGCATCAGTTTCCACAAAAATATTTGTCAGCTAAACTGTTTTCAACATTGATAATAATCCGAAATGTTTTTTGAGCAGCAAATCAGTATATTATTATGATTTCTGAAGATCATGTGACACTGAAGACTGGAGTAATGATGCTGAAAATTCAGCTGCGCATCACAGAAATAAATTACAGTTGAACAGATATTCACATAGAAAACAGGTATCTGAAATTACAATAATATTTCACAATTTGACAGATTGTACTGTATTTTTTTATCAAATAAATGCAGCCCTGGTGACTTCTTTTAAAAGTCTGACAGAGACTCTATCACAGCAGTTATGGTTATATTGTTGAAACACTGATAGTTGTGTATGTTTAACATTTATTTGTGATGAACTGTCTGCTATAGGCTTGTGTTGTAAGTACATTACTGTAAACACATTTACCACTGGTTTTTACACACATATGCCGTCCACAGATATATGCAGAGGTGGAAAGAGTAAGAAAATATTCTACTCAAGTAAAAGTACCATTACATTAATGAAATTTTACTTAAGTACAAGTAAAAGTACCAGTCTAAAAATCTACTCGAGTAAAAATTACTTAGTTACATTTTAACAGTGGGAGGGAGAGAGGCAAAAATGGGATAGGCCAAGGGTGTCAAACTCAGTTCCTGCACTGTAAAAAAAAAAAAAAAGTTGGGCAAACTTAAAATTTTAAGGCAACCAGCTTCAGCAGATTTTTGAGTTTTCTCAACTTCTTGTTTTAGGTTTATACAACAAAAATTTGAGAAATTTCCTAAAAAATAGGTTGAGAAAACTCAAAAATCTGCTTTAGCTGGTTGACTTAAAATTTTAAGGTAGCCCAACTTTTTTTTTTTTTACAGTGTGGAGGGCCACAGCCCTGCAAGTTTAGATATAACCCTAATTAAACACATCTGATGCAGCTAATCTAATCATTTAGGCTTATTTGAAAACTACATGGTATGTGTGTTGGAGCAGGGTTGGAACTAAACTCTGCAGGGCTGCGGCCCTCCAGGAACTGAGTTTGACACCCCTGGGATAGGCCTAGAAATCTCAAACTAGTTGTTTTTAACCTGCAGTTACAAATACAGAAATAATAAATAAAATAAAATAAAATAAAAAGATACTTTAAATGTGAAATTAAAACCACCAGTAGGTGTCAGCAAGTCACTGTTAATAAGTGAGTCATTGCGATTGAACCTCATTTAAAAGGTTGATTCATTCAGGAACAAAACACCATCATTGCTCAGAGATGCAAAACTGTGCCATGGTGGCTGTGTTTGGAATTATTTTTGTCGAAATAGAGCAGAAACAGGGAATATGGTGTCTAAAACCCAAGTCTCTTACTTAACTTCTTGTTGTAAAAAAATCTATATGTAATCATGCTGATTTTTGGAGGAAAAAATGGCACTCTTTGTGTGATTTTTAATTACTATATGAAATTATATAAATATATACATTTTCGGGGGGGGGGGGGGGGGGGGGGGGGGTGTTATTCAAAACATTCACAAAAGCATTAACTATATCATGAAAATCTCGATTGTCTATGCATAAAAACCTGTCTGTAACAGATATTGGTGTCATGCCATAACATATGCCTATTTTTAATACGACTGACTTTATATTTAATGTGAATATTAAAAACATTGTAAGTTAGGCTACTTATCATAACACTTTCATTGTACAGAAAGAGAGCAAAGTACATTTACATTATCAAAGAACATTTTCACTGACAGTCAAGAGTTCAAGCACTCTAAAAAACTCCCATTAAAATCACTGAAGCTGTTTACACTATGAAATGAATATCTTACTTACAGATTCATACACACATTTGCACTTTGTTGTTTCTAACGAAAGAATTCGCCAGAAAGAGGTATTCAGTCAGCGATGACTCATCTGAACACCTCTGATTGGTCATTGCATTCATAAGCTCAACAGCATCGTGTGTGATTGGTTATAATGCGCAGTGCTGTAAAAACGCGTCTGTCTCTGGCTCGCCGTCCAGCGAACACCGATTTGAATTTAGCAGCTGATGATAGACGCATTGAACGATCTAATCACGCAGGTGTGATTGTATCAAATGTAGAAAATATTATTCTGCTATTTTTTGTCTTTTGGAAGCTGCATTCAAAATCTACTTGGCTCAAAAATCTGAGGTACATGCTTTGAATGGGCATGACGCCTCTGACCTTACCTCTACATGCTCACGAAGGGTTGATGTCGAGATCTTATAAGCTGCTAGTTTGGTCTCTCTAGGCAAACACAGTTTACACTGCATAATAGAGCTTTAATATGGCCAGGGGTTCACTTCATTTTCTTCTTGTTCAACTTCAGCAGAATACGACAGGGTTTCATTTTCAGCTGGGTCTGCACAATAACACCTGTCTTGTCCGTCTGCATCTTTCTTGTGATTTTAGCACCAATTTGTTCTCCTGCCCATTATCTACTGCAGTAGTTACAAGGGAGCGATTTATTTATTTTTTTACTCAGTAATTGAGGTGTTTTAAAATGTAGTGAAGTACAATACTTCTAAAAATATATACTTAAGTAAAAGTAAAATTACAGATTTTAAAAAGTAGAAGTACACAAAAAAGCTACTCAATTACAGTAACGCGAGTAAATGTAATTCGTTACTTTCCACCTCTGGATATATGCAAATGTAAATAACCTGGAATATTGCTTTAAGTGAGAAGGGAAGATGAACAGATGATCTAATCTCCCAAATCCTCTCAGCTGCTACCTCAATCTGTAGCGGGAAACGCATAGAAAATCAATTGCAGTTCTTCATTCCATATGGATTTAGGGATGAGTGTATATCCCAGCATTTGAATAATGATATAAGTGATAAAAGCTCAAATCTGCATCTACAGTCAGGTCCATAAATATTGGGACATCGACACAATTCTAACATTTTTGGCTCTATACACCACCACAATGGATTTCAAATGAAACGAACAAGATGTGCTTTAACTGCAGACTGTCAGCTTTAATTTGAGGGTATTTACATCCAAATCAGGTGAACGGTGTAGGAATTACAACAGTTTGCATATGTGCCTCCCACTTGTTAAGGGACCAAAAGTAATGGGACAGAATAATAATCATAAATCAAACTTTCACTTTTTAATATTTGGTTGCAAATCCTTTGCAGTCAATTACAGCCTGAAGTCTGGAACGCATAGACATCACCAGATGCTGGGTTTCATCCCTGGTGATGCTCTGCCAGGCCTCTACTGCAACCGTCTTCAGTTCCTGCTTGTTCTTGGTGGACTGTTATGCAATGGCCAAGTCAATCACCTGACCTGAATCCGATTGAGCATGCATTTCACTTGCTGAAGACAAAACTGAAGGGAAAATGCCCCAAGAACAAGCAGGAACTGAAGACGGTTGCAGTAGAGGCCTGGCAGAGCATCACCAGGGATGAAACTCAGCGTCTGGTGATGTCTATGCGTTCCAGACTTCAGGCTGTAATTGACTGCAAAGGATTTGCAACCAAGTATTAAAAAGTGAAAGTTTGATTTATGATTATTATTCTGTCCCATTACTTTTGGTCCCTTAACAAGTGGGAGGCACATATGCAAACTGTTGTAATTCCTACACCGTTCACCTGATTTGGATGTAAATACCCTCAAATTAAAGCTGACAGTCTGCAGTTAAAGCACATCTTGTTCGTTTCATTTGAAATCCATAGTGGTGGTGTATAGAGCCAAAAATGTTAGAATTGTGCCGATGTCCCAATATTTATGGACCAGACTGTAGATGGTCTCCATACACCCCCCACGGCTTTGTCTTTACGCAAAAACCAAGTCATTTTCCTTCCTAATGAGACGTAACTCAAACACGTACGGCTGAATATCACCAAAACACAGAAGAAACCCAAAGAAATCATAAAGAAAATTAAGTTAAATTATCATTAGCATAATGTTGAATATAATTACTGTATGTAATGTTTTTACTTATAATTATTTGTTTAAAATCTTTATTTACATCAGTATAAATTAAAGGCAGTAAAACAAATACTGAAATGTGAAATATGAGCTGTTGATGTTGTTGCCCATATAGCAAACATGATGACATGTCACATTTAAACACGTCACACAATCAATCCCACCAGTGGCTTTCATAAATAAGATGCCATCGGACACAGTGGGTAATACACACTCTCTCACACTCACACACTCACACACACACACACACACACACTTCCAACAGACTCCCAGAGGGGGTTACAGATGAATGTATTAAGTGAATAACCTTTCCAGCTCCACACACACACAGCAGCACCTGCAGTAGTTTACACCTCTCAGCCTCACCATCATAACCATGGTAACCGCTGTTCAGTAACCAGGAGCGACGGGAGGACGGGGGTTTGCTGCTCAGCTCGATACGCTAAATCTGATTCCAGTCACCGCCATCCAAACAACACAAAGCACTGCTGATCTGCCTCACAGGACCAACGCTGATCCAAAACACAGGCAGCAGAATCATGTCGCCTACTAAGACGCCTCGCTAGGGCCAAAATCACATGTTATGGCAGAAATGCATGTCCATCATGATAAAGGCAATGCCAGAATCAGTGTGGTTATTGTTAACTAAAACTAAAATGAAAACTACAAATGTCACCTTGGCAACTAAATAAAATATAATAATCTTAAATTGAAGTGCTAAAATTACTAAAACTGAAATAAATATGAATTAAAGCTAAATAAAAATCTGTTCATAAAAAACTACTAAAATTAGCAAAAGCACATAACAAATTGACTAAAGTGTTGATTAAAAATGTTTACATTTAAGTACGAAAAATTACTAGAACCAAATCCGAAATAAATATAAATTAAAGCTAATTTTTTTTTAAATAAAAAAATTAATAAAAAGGACAAAAGCACACAACAAAATGACTAAAACCTTGGCAACTACTGAAAATACAATCAGTTAAAGTTGAAGTACTAAAATTACTAAAATTAAGCTAAAATAAATATAGATTAAAGCTAACTAAAAAAAAAATTAAAAGGACAAAATGACTAAAATAACAAAATGACAAACTTAGAAATAACTTAAACTGAAATAAAATAAGTTTAAGTACTAAAATGAATAAAACTAAAATGGAAAAAAAATCTAATAAAATAAATAAATAAATTAAAAAAAAAGATAAAAATATGTTCATAAAAACTACTGAAACAAAATGACTAAAACTTAGAAATGTTGCTTTGGCAACTAATTATAATAAAATAAGTTGAAGTACTAAAACTAAAACTGAAACAATAATATAATTTAATTTATAATATAATTTAAAGCTAATGAAAATATATTGATTAAAAAAACTACTAAAAAGGACAAAAGCACATAAAAATGACTAAATGTTGCCTTGGCAAGTAACTGAAATCAAATTTCAAGTTTAAGTTTATGTATTAAGAATACTAAAATGAAAACGGAAATAAATATAAAGCTAAATATAAAAAAATAAAAAAAAAGATAAAAGCACATACAATTACTAAAACTTAAATTAAAATAAAAACTAAAAATATAAAAAGTAAAAGGTATTTCCAAATATTAATAAATACTAAACTAGTATATAAATAATACTAAAATAACACTGCCCTGAATGCTTGAGATGCAGGATGAATCAAGAAATGTTGATTAAAAAAACTGACCAAATATTTGCATGTTCTGTAAATTTTACACATGAAGCGCTATAGAAATCAGTTATGAGGTTCAATTACAGTCAGGATGCTGTCTGGATTTGGTGTGTGTGTGTGTGTGTGTGTAATCAATCCTCTGTTCTTCAACAGTCTGGGCTACATGGAAACTAGATTTGTATATTTTCTGAGGAGAACATGAGTGTGTCTGCCTGTGCCGTGATGCTGAGAGCTGCAAACTCCAAATCTCTCTGATATTCTGGTCTCGAGATACGCCTCATAAACAGAATAAAAATACAAACATTTTTTGCTATAAAAACAACATAATGCCTTGCAGGAACTTCTGAGATCCTATTGAGCGAGCACTCGAACGAATCAGAAGCCAGATTGAGGAAACATTCCTAAGAATAAAATTGTTCTTAACTGCGATTTTCTTACTTAAGAAAAAAGTTATGAATATTTTGTTTGCCCAAAAACTTTCCTAAAAAGATAGTTCACCCAAAAATGAAAACTATCATAATTTACTCAGCCTCAAGTTGCTCCAAACCTGTAGGTTTCTTTCTTCTGTTGAACACAAAAGAAGACATTTAGAAGAATGTTGGAAACCAAACAGTTGCTGGTCTCCAGTGACCTCCGACATCTTGTTACCGACATACTTCTAAATATCGTCTTTGTTGAACAAAAGAAAGAAACTCATTCAGGTTTGGAACGACATGAGGGTGAATAAATGATGACAGAATTAACATTTTGAGGTGAACTATTCCTTTAAGACAAAATTTAAGAAGAATTTGAATTTATGTAAATAATCTTCTTAAACTCATCGTAAATAAATAGAATAACCTCCAAATTGTCTTAAATGTTATAATTACATAACTTTGAGTGTTTTCATGGAGTTGATCAGCAAATCATACAATCAGATAAACGAAAAATGTTTTTATGAAAAATTTTCAAGAAATGCACAAAAGAATATTCTTACGAACTTCTAAGAATTAATCCTAAGAAACTTCTAAAGTTAGAACAGAATATCCGAAAAGTGTCTGGTACCAGAATTTTTGAAAATTAAAACTGAAATAATATAAATTAAAGCTAAATAGAAACATAAAATAAACAAAGACTAATAAAAATGACAAGTATTTATAATTGGATGGATAATTATTATATATTGGATGGATCGATATTTGTAACTTTTTTTTTTATTTGTGAAAAATGTTGCAATAGGCTTACAGGATCAAGAAATTGCCAACTGAATAAATCTGAGAATTTTACAGATTCATTTTTTCAAGTTCAAATAATTTTTTTCATAGTTATCCATTTTCAAATTATTTCTAATTTAGAAAATATTATGTAAAACAAATATCAATTTAATTTCAGCAATTGTTATGCATGTGTTTTACTATCTTTAAATTAAATAGTGTAATGCATTAACAAATATTAACTAATATGACCTTATTGTAAAGTGTTACCAAAATTTTGAAAGTGTTTTTTGTTCATACAATGAAAATCAATGGGTTTTTTTCTTACACAGAAGAAAGAAAGTCACGCAGGTTTACTGCTTTAAGTTAACAGTTTTTACATTTAACTAGTAGCCTCTCAGTGAACAGCAGCTTTGTGTCTGTCGTATATCTCGAGGTGCGTTCTAAAGAGGGCAGGACTGAGTGTACAGGGGGCATAAATCGTCCTGGCAGGAGGGAGTGATTTCCCATCATCCTTCAAAACGGCCACCCATCGCTAAAGAGCCTAATGAAAGAGCCGCTGACTGAAGCTGCCAGTGAAAACATTTGGCCTATGAAGCATTCTGCGGTCGCTCTCTCTCTCACACACACACACACACACACACTGATGTGTTTAAGCGGTAGGAGGGCTGCTCTGAGGTGACGGACGGGTTACGTGCGGTCAGGCCTGACAGAGATATTCAGCATGAACACAAAGAAGCTCCCAGAGAATCAGCATCTACAGCCTGCAGTTACACGCTGCTCGCTCCTGACACGCATAACACTCGACGCACACATGAGCAACACTTTTCTCCTGCTTGAGCCTTAACATAAATACAAGCAGGAGGTTTTGAGGAGAATTCTCATTGTAGCTATACAATTTAGTATCATTTAAATACTTTTATAGTTTTTATTAACATTTTGAATTGTTTGAATTTTTCATTTTAGTCAAAGTTTTAGTCATTTTGTTTGAATTAGCTTTTATTTTGTTTTCATTTTAGTTTAACATAATATTTAAAAAATATGCCTGTATAGTTTTTAGTATTTTTTTATTTCATTATTAGTTTTATTTTTTATTTATTTTAGTACTTCAACTTAAACTAAACAGAAATGAGAAATGCTGCTTTGCTAACTGAAATAAAATAAGTTCATTTTTTTATATTTGTTTTATTTCAGTTAACGTTTATTTTATTTCAAGTAACAAGGTTTTAGTTTATATGTTTTATTACGTATATCAATGTTTTTTTGTTTGTTTTAGTTTTAGTTAACAGTCATGATGAAAAACGCTCGTCAATGATCTTTTTTCCATGACCAAGACAAGACGATGACGAGATAAAACCAATATAACTTAACAATAACTGTGGCTATATCAATATGCAATATTCTTTACAAAAGACAAGACCAACATTTTTTTATATATTAATATAAATATACTTTACCATCTCACTTTTTTTTTAGTCTACAACAAAAAAGAGGAGACAAAATATAGATTTTTATTATATTTTTCTAAATTACAATTGCCGTTTTAACAGAAAAAAAGTGTTAATTTACAAAAAAAAATATATATAATAAAGGAAATTCCCAATTTCTTTTAATTTGAGTTTACCACAAAGTGCAATAATTTTGTTGAAATGTAAAAAGAAATTCTCAAATGACTGATAATTGCAATTATAATTTTGAGCAAAATAACTGTGATTATGAGTTTAACAATTATCATGAAGCACAACTAAATATAACTAAAATATGACTAAATGTCAACAGTTTTCTTTAAATGTCCAGACATTGTCAATTAAAATATTAATTTCAGGTATAAATAGCGTCTTAAAGGTGATTTCTTAAATTCTGGCTGTCTGTCATCATCATCAGCAGCAGCAAGAAAACCTTTTTCTTTTGTGTTCATATACAGATGAAATAAGGTACAGGTTTGGAACTTAACAAGCAGAAATTCCATAAAAATCATAGCCTATTTAGCCTTGAATATGGTGTTGGACAACAGGAGGGCCTTCGAGTCAAACAGGTTGAGAACCACTGATATTGTAGTTATTAGCTTCACAACATGCTAACATCAGATGTGTTTTTAAGACACCATGTCATGGCTCTTTCCAGCTGTTACTGAATGAAGGAACATGACCTGTGTGAACCGCCTCGTACGCATGAGGTCCCGTTTGCTTCTAATGCTTTTAAGAGAGAAAGAGTGAACCAGAACTCACCACATTCTGCTGAGAACACAAGCAGAACCACAAGAACCTGCAGCCCAGCAGCACCGACACACACCATCCTGTGTAGAGAGCACAGAAGAGACAAAGAGAGGGGGAAACCATGAGATTCATAACAGAAAAACTATATGTTCAGTTTCCATAGCTATGTGCTTCACTGACAATGAGAAATTAAACACTTTTGAGTGTGTACTGAGACAGAAGTACAGTATTGGGACGTACTGCCATGCCATGCATACTATAGTAGTTCACCTGTTCATATAATCTGAGTATAATGAAGGTAAACAGAGGAATATTCAGGTTATATCTTCGGTCTAAGACCAAGAACATATATGAACAAAGTCAATTCTGACTTTAAAGTTGATCTGGTTAACATGAAGCAGTATTTAAAATGTACTAAATCTAGGACTCTATGATCTCCACGATCCGGACGGAATCACAGAATCCATTCATAAAAATAGAACTTACTGTATAACGTGGAATGTCATGGAATTTGTCAAATTTTGGAACAATAAATCAAAAGAAGGTCAGTGCACTTAAATCAAGTGACGATATGGACAGTAGTTAACATTAATATATAATAATATTACTAAATTAATGTTTTATGCTTTCTTTTGATTACCAGAAAAATAAAAATACAAAACACATTCTGGAAAAAAAAATAAAAAATTCATAGGGCCCTATTATAGCAAACAAATTAAATAAATGAATTTGTTTATATGAATTTAATTAACTAGACATGCTTTTTTGTTATTAACATTTAATTAAACCATTAAAATGGAATCCAGAAAAATGAAAACAGAATTTGGTAAAAAAATTAAATAAAACAGAGTTTGAGAAAAAAAAAAAAAAAGTATTTCATAGGGCCCTAAAATTTAGTTACACTTAATAACAGTAAATTGCTGTTACATTGTATGTTTCATGATTTCAATAAATTAGACATGCTTTTTGATTAATAAAATATAATTTAACCATTAAAAGTCCCAAACAAAAAAACAGAATCCAGTACAATTAAAATAGAAAAAATTCAATAAAATGTAATAGGACCCTAAAAATGTGGTGACAATCACCTTGACCTTTCCTGCACTCACATGCACACTAAAATACAAGTGCACTAATATTTTTTAAAAAGTACACAAAAGAAACACAGAATGTGGATGGAAAATGACAGGTTTATTAGGTGGATTGTGTGTCCTTTATAAAGGAAATGAAGGAGAATATGAATATTAATGCAGTGGCAGGATGCTGGTAAGGATGTTTTTTTGTAATTCAGCACTAGCCACCCGTCAGACACACCACCAACACTCTCAGAATAGCAATCAGTTTACTGAACTTCCCCTCGCTGTATGTCTCTCAGTGGGTGGTCTGTCTTTGAATATCCTTCACGCCGTCTCTAACCGCTCACACAGGAAACGTCTGGCTTCTGGATGATTTCCCTTTATATTGCATTCTTTTAAGCGTATTGAAACACATTAACACTTGCCCACACAGAAGCGCAAACCGGCTACAGCCAGAACACCACAGCAATCACTTAGCAACACCCTAGCGACCACCCAGAACAACCTAGAAACACCCCAATGACCACTCAAATAACCCCCTATCCAGGGCCGTAGCTGGGGTTTGAGGGGCCCAGTTGTACCAGTGGGCCCTGTTTGAAATTGTTTAATTTGTATATTCGTTCTATTTACTTATTTATGCTATGTTGTTCAGACAACTGTTAGTATGACAATATTTACACAACTATCAATACTTAAGCAATGCTTCATTTTGTTCAGTCTGTGGTGTAAAAAGGTCGCATTAGCAATTAAAGAAAAAACACTTAAGCAAAACATGGTCAAGTCACAGTGTCTGAATAATTCCCACAGTGTCTGAAATGGTCCCAGATGTTTTATAAATTTTACTGGTAGTCCACTGTATGAAGAATTTTTGGGTATAATATGTCACAGTTTACTTTATTTTGCTATACTCACTTACATAAATGAACTATAGTGTCCAGCACCCACTAGTAAAAAAATATTAAAATATATATCTGGTGTCTGAATAATTTTTGGTTTGACCAAAAAATGTGGATTAATTATTGTTAAAACTACAAAGTAATTCAGTCAAGAGCAGTGAGTGATTTTCTTTCTTTCATTTTCTTGGATTAACATTAAGCACACCGACAGCAGCTAGTAAAGGTGCAGTATTAGTCACTTTACACATCCGATTTCATTCTCCACTGTTTACTTTCACTTAAGACATAACCGACAGTTTTACGATACTCTCCAAGATGGGTATTTTGACATAATTTTGTAGAAGAGGCAAATTCGGTGTTCAAGCGCTTTGAGACGCGTCTCTCTGCGTACGCCCTGTGCACACAGAACACTGCGCGCGGGTGCTGAATTGGGCTCTTTCACATCTTTTTCTGTTTGCATGTAAAACTGTGATTTGTACTTCGTTCAGGTGCAGAAGGAGGCGAAGGAGAGTTCGGTTCGGTGTTGCGGTTCATGAGACGCGGCTCTCTGCGTGTGCACCGAACACGGCGCGTGAGTACTCAGTTCAGCTTGTGTTTGAATGCTTTAAACTCTTTTGAATGTTTAAATTGGCAAGGCTTAAAAACACATGCAATTGATAAGCTTTCGTGACGATGCACAGCAGTGGCCCGTCAACTGTCCTGAGCGTCTTTTTACGCTGGCCTCAGCCAGATGGTTGAGCCCCCCCCCCCTCCCTCAGCCGTGGGCCCCTATAATCGTCACCACCTTTCACCCCACTAGCGACGGCCCTGCCCCTAACACTCATGTTTTTATCATCCTCCTAGCAACCAACTATAACACCCTATTAACCACCCAGCAATGCCCTAATGCAACACCCTAGCGACCACCCAGAACATCATAACCACCTAGCAACACACTAACGACCACCTAGTACCCCCAGTACCCGTTTAGCAACACCCTAGCGACCACCCAGAACACCATAACCACATAGCAGCACCCTAACGACCACCTAGAGACCACTCAGAACACCATAACCACCTGGCAACACCCTAGCAACGACCTAGTACCCCCAGTACCCATTTCGCAACACCCTAGCAACCACCCAGAACACCATAACCACCTAGCAACACCCTAACAACTACCTAGTACCACCAGTAAAACCTTTTACCTTTTAAAAAGGTTTTTTTAGCAAAACCTTAGTGACCACCCAGAACACCTAAGCAATGAATTAGCTAAGAAAAGCTGTCTGGCTCACGGAGCTGTAATGAGCCTGAGTATGAGGATGCCTCAGCAGAGTCACGAGAGTCTGAGAGATCAGGAGGGTGTGAATCTGGTGTCAGTCAGCAGGATGTGTGAAGTGATTTCATGCCCTCTATCCATTATGTATGCGGTGAGGACTCGCTCCCTGATCTCTCTCGACTGGCACCAGCATCCCGACACTGAGCTTACCGTTCACAAACACTCTGCCAACAGCACCTCCACAGGGAAACATGGCGAGAGGAGGGAAAACGCCAACATTTAAGAGCCAAACAGCACCAGAGACAGCCAGAGAGAGAGAAAAAGACGGAAATAAAAGGGACAGAAGACTTATTTACAGGCATGGGAAGGTCGTGCATCAGCTCGGCTCCAGCATTGAAATGTCAGATGAGTTTGTGAGCGAGCGAGCAGCTATTCTCTGTACTGTAAGCACAAACTCGCTGACGCTCCAGGCGTTTAGCATTTCAATTCCTGAAGGATTCAGCAGCGCTTTTGTCAGAGGTGATTTAACTCTCGTCGGTTAGCTGTGCTATTTAGAACGGTAACTAGAGACACAGCTGAGGCCGAATCATGAGCGGGACTTTAACAAACTACGGTACTGGAACTGCAGCATTTATGATAAGCAAACGCGAGCAGGACTGTGTGTTTATGGGACGTATCAAAGCCGTCTCGTAGCCCACGGCTGTTTGATGCAGACTGCACACTAAAACAACAAGCACACAGCTTTTCTTATCAGCCCGCCTGCAAACAACAAGAGAGGACGAACTAATCACACGATTTCTGGACTAAATGGACAGTTTTTGCCAACATAAGACCAAAATCTGGCACGAAAACAATGAAGTAGTCTATTTACAGTAAATAAAACTAATTCAATAAAAAAAAGATTCAATAAAATAAAATTATAAAAAAATATAATGATTTTATTCAGCAAGGATGCATTAAACTGACCAAAAACATTTAAAGATATACTGCAACTAGTGTAACTTGAGCAAAAGAAACGTGATAAAAACGACTTATTTCACAACAAAATGAGGCACAAGGACTTCTGGAAATACCACTGAACAATGGCTCAAATGAATCAGTGAGTTGTTTATACTGATTACTTGACATTATTCATCCGAATGAGTCGCTTTTCTAATATAAATCAGACTGATATAGAAGAGATTGTGTTTGATTACTGATCAGCTCGCTCTGTGTAACACAATGTGACATAAACAGCAAAAGCTACACAGTCTCTTCAGTAAAGCAGCTTGTTGCTGGAGAAGCTGCATTTTTCAGATAAGCTACTGTCACGCTGACAAATGTTAGTAGCTGTTACTTTTAGTTAACAGCCTCTCCAGCGCTAGTGTGTTAGATGGACAGATTCGGTTTAGAGAGAGAGCAACACATCTGATATCTGATCACACACACACTGCAGTGCATTATGGGAGGATTTGGCTGAAGATGTAAACAGTGAGTCTCAATATGAACATTTCTCATCCAATGATCTTTGCTGCTCTCATCATTCAGCTCTACTGGATGACAAATACTGAACTCATTTGTTTCTCTTTTTATTTCTATAAGAGTTTAAGAGAAAGATTCGATATGAAAGCTATGAACGCACAACATCTGAGCTATAAAACAACAAGAAATGATAAAGACATCTGATTGACAGCTTGCAGAACGAGCTATATGTCAGACAGGCTGAGAAACACTGTGATATTTGTCTGAAATGTCAGTTGAGTCACTTTATGTGATTATAAACACAATGAGCTTTTTTTGTGTGTTTTTGAGGCGCATCTTAAGCAGAAGAAGAAGGGGAAGTTTAAACATTAATCAGACTGAATGAAATCAATATAATGTGACATTTTAAATATATATTTTTTCAGAATAGCACACTGGAGAAAAATATGACAATAAGATAAAATGACTGTGACTTTCACTTTTAACATTTGTATTCTGCCTTTATGATCTGAAAGACTGGGGAAAGAGATATGAAAGAAAACATTAATGAAACATATAGCAACAAATATAAAGCATTTAAAAAGAAAAACATGACACTCTGAGAAAAAATGAAATCTTAAGCAATTTTCACAAAGAAATTTCAAATAATTACAAAGAAACGGCAAGGAACATATTGAATTAAAAGTGAAATTCTGAAGTAAAAAAAAGTGAAAAAAATGCAATCATTTAATATAATATATATCTGGCATGAAAATAATGAGGTGAGGTTATTTGTTATATATATATATATATATATATTAGTTTTTTTTATTCATCAAGGATGCATTAAATTGATCAAAAATGATAGTAAAGACATGTAAAGGATTACAGTAATGTTTCAAAGGATTACTATTTTAAATAAATGCTGCTCTTTTCAACTTTCTGTACATCAAAGAATCCTGAAAAATAAAATGTATCACAGTTTCCACAGACATATTCAGCAGTACAAATGTTTCTTGAGCAGCAAATCAGCATATTAGAATGATTTCTGAAGATCATGTGATACTGAAGACTGGAGTAATGATGCTGAAAATACAGCTGCGCATCACAGAAATAAATTACATTTTAAAATATATTCACATAGAAACTGCTGTTTTAAAATTTTTATAATATTTAAAAAAAAATGTACTGTATTTTTGATCCAATAAATGCAGCCTTGGTGAGCAGAAGAGACTCTTTCAAAAACATTAAAAATCTTAATTTGTCCAAAAGACTGAATGGTAGTGAATCAGTGCATGATTCTTGGGACAGTCTCTTTCCTTCATTATTTTCTAGCCATTTGTTCACTGAAACTGCTGCACATTATTTGAGTTTCTTCCACACTAGTCTATTATTGTGGAATCATGCATCTCAGATAAACATGCTTAAAAACAACATCTAAAAAAACTAATTATGATTCGTCGCTATGATAAAACTGAAAAACTATGATAGTTTGCCAAACTTCAAGATTTATGATTATCTGTCCCCATAGTGGTCAATCTGATCTTTGAGTTAAAGCTGAAAATGATAAAGGCATTGAGTTAGTTTGAGGTTGGACACGACTGACAGTTTCTCAAGGCTGTCACAAATAAAAACTGCTTGACCACAATCCACCAGCCAGTCTGTGTGCTCAGAGCTAAACTCTCATCAGCCTCTCATTGTAAAGCCTATATAAAGCTCAAAGGAGCTTTGCATGTCTAACGTCTGTGATGAATTCAGCGCCTCTTAATTCCACTTGGCATTTTCTGATTAAATCAGCGTCTGTGTTTTCCAGGCCAAACTCCTGCCGCTCAAACACAGCGCTGGCGGCTCGCTCCCCGTGTGACTTCATCAAAGCGAGACGCGGCTGACGCTGATGCTGATGCTGGACGCTGATGCTGGACGCTGCAGCTGCAGTAATTGGCGGCCGCTGGATCGCTCGCTCTGTGTTGCTGCTGCTTCATGCCGTCGGTGTTTGATTGGTTTGTGTGAGTCTGCGCACAGTGCTGGTTTTTCTGAGGGAATGAGTGGATGTGAGGACTCCAGGAGGTTTAAACACAGAAAGTCATGAAGAGAAACCAGTCTGTGGGCTGAAATCTAAACTTAGAACCAGCTCTAGAAACGATTTTCTCAATATTTTGATTTTTTTGTACCCTCTGATTCCAGATTTTCAAATAGTTGTATCTCGGCCAAATATTGTCCTATCCTAACAAACCATACATCAATGGAAAACTTATTTATTCAGTTTCAGAAAATTGACGTCCAGGGTCACATATTTAAATGAGCACAATTCGACAACAAGGTTCAAAATATAACATAAATCCAAATGTTTTCATTTGCAAGGCATATAAACACACACACAAACCACTCGTGAAGCCTCACTAACACTTGAAAACACTGTGAGATTTCATGGAGATGTGGGTGTATGACATCATTCATATGTGCTGATATTATGGGAAAGAGATCAGAAATCATAAACATAAACTCCAGCTTTCAGATGAGTTTGGGTTTTAAAGAGATGATATGTTGCAGCTAAACCCATGATGAAATACGTGCATGTACACAAACACACTGCTTCTCATTCCTCTGTGTTTCTCACATATTTACAGCTCTGTCTCACCCAGACAGATTTCTCATCTCACACACCCACACACACCAGAATGAAGCGGCTCTCCTATTCAAACCGGTTTAAATCTAATCCGGTTCTGGAGCAGCGCTGACATTTACATGCAGGAAAGTCTGTGGGAGTCAAAACCACCCACAGCAAAGATGAACCACACGTCTCTGTAATATCTGCTCCAGACAGCGATGAGATCTACCGGAGAGCAAGCGGAGTCAGAGATCTTAAAATCAACTCAAACACTTCTTATCCCATGATCTGAGCTGCTCTGCGTTCGTTTTAATGCTCTGAACTCTTACTGGATGACGAGGATTGTTGTTATTTCTCCTGATGAACTTTAGGAGAATCCTCTAAAACACACTTACATCTGAGCCTCCGTTCATCAAGAGGAGTGATACATACACACACAGGTCAAAGGTCAAACCATAATCAATGCTCACAGTGTATATCACGACTGATTTGAGATCTTTTGTTGTGAAACAGCAAGTAAACTCATTTCAAAGGACATACTTCAGTATAATTACATCTTATTCTGTTTTTATTTATTGTTGCTTTCACAAAATTATAAAGATATTCATACCAATAAAGTACTTTGAAATAAGAAATTTTAAATCAGTGTTGTTTATGCTAACTAAAAAGTATTAAAAATATTTTTGGTAATTTAAATAAATCTGAAATAAATCATATATATCAATAAAATGTTAAAAAGTAAATTTATACTGTATTTATATATATATATACACACACACACACACACACTCACATAAAATATAAACACTAACAAACACACAAATATCAAATGAAAAATGATAATGATAAATGAAAAAAATGATAAAAAATGTCTAAAAAGTTAATTAAAAAGTATTAAAAATATTTTCATAATTTAAATAAATCTGAAATAAAATACATATATATATTTATATTATATATATATATATAATTAAAAAGTTTATTTTTTTATATATATATTACAAATATTAAAAAGTATACATATACTTTATTAAAAAAAATATATATATATATATACATATATATACAATATTTTTAACACTGTTATTACAAATATACAAATGTGAAATAAAAAACTTTTTAAAAACTTTCTAAAAGAATGTAGAAATGTTGAATGAAAATGCTGAAATAAAGATTAAGTTGAAGCACCTAAATTACTAAAACTGAAATAAAAATAAAAGCTAAATAAAGAAAAAAAGGACAAGCTAAAAGACAAAAGCACATTAAAATGAAAACTGAAACTATAAAAATAAAAGCTATGTCAAAATGTTAATAAACACTATATTAGTATCTAAATAATAGTCACTGTAAATGAGTCAATGCACAGCAGTGGATTCAGTACTGCCTCATCCTCTCATTTATCATGACCTTTAACCCCTGACACGTGTTAAACACACAGCACTGTGATGATGAAGGACTGCACTGCTTCCTCAGGCTGGATGAGAGCATAAATCTCTCCCGCTGAGAGCAGATAAACAAGAGCTGTGTTCCTCATGCTGTAAATCAAACCGTTTCCAGAACTACTCAGAGTATATTAAACATCTCCAGCAGTCTCATACAATCCTCAGCGTATTATAATACACTGCTATACAATACAATACTATTGATCATATTTCATTTATGTTTAACAATGTGAATCAGTAATGAAACAGTAGAATGTGTAAATCTTTAGTACAAAGAAAGAGAAAATAGCTGCACAAATTGAATACTTTTGCTTTTGTTTTGGCCTTTTAAAGGTTTCTTGAAATGTTTACATAAATTGTCACATTTTTAATGTCAAATTTAAATTGTCAAATTAAATGTGGCAAATTACATAAGACTATTTATATAAAAAAGTACACCATTCATTTTGCTTATTTTTCATGAAGCACAATGCCTTAAAAATTAATAATTATATACAAAACACAGCAAAACAAGAAAAATAAATAAATATATATATATATATATATATATATATACACTCACAGTATATAGTAAAAATACTATATAGTAAAATGTGTTGTTGACAGATGTTTTTCTATTCTATTTCTATTAAAACAATAATTTTATTTAATTTACAAAACAGTTTTAGTGTAATTTAAAAAATACAATACAAACAAAATACAAAAATAGGATTTTAATAGCAAAATCAATTGTAACGTTATTTAAAAATATTTGTAATTATTAAATGTTATTTTTTAAGAAATGTTGACAATATTATTGATTATTTGATTATATAAAAAAATAACTTTGTTCCCTGTACTTATTTGAATAATGCTTGAAACTTGGTATTACGAGCACTTTCTGTGTCTATTTGCCTCTTTAAGATGAATTGCTTGATTTATTCCCCAATTGTAAGTCGCTTTGGATAAAAGCGTCTGCTAAATGAATAAATGTAAATGTATTTGAATTCTTTTAATTGTTAATTTTGTTTTTAATAATTTTGCTTGTTTTTCATAAATGCATGCTTTACAGTATTAAATGACAACAGTAGATCCAACAACACAAAGCAATTAGTAAAATAACAATAATAGACAAAATTAATGTAAACATAAAAGCCTCTACACATGTATACGAATGCAACACATGGGACACATGCATGTTTTGTATGCTTAAAGCATCTGTATTCACATAAATACAGCCTAACATGAAATGCAGATCGATTAAGCACAGTTTTTCTCTCAACTCAGCTGGTGCTAATTCAACACAGAACACTGTGTCAGGCGTCTTTACAGAGAAACAAACAGATCAAAGTCTCGCCAGCGGCCATCAGCGCTTCATGGCCAATTACTGTAGGACTTTAGCACAGCCGAGCACAAAACCCAAAGACAAGAATCATCTCTAAAGGAGGAGAGACGTGAACTAATGAAGCTTCAAGCCAGAGGCCTGTCAGCCAGTTAACCCAGAGAGAGACAGACAGATGGACTGTAGACATAGCTGTCTGTGTGATGTATATGAGCCTGCGGAGCTTCACATAGCCAGCGGTCTCATGTGCCGAGCATCTGACTGTCGACCGGCTGGCAATGCGAGAGTTAACCGGCTGTCTGGTTGCCATGGTTACTCCAGCATACCGGGAGACTCAAACTAACCGTGGAGGAAAAAAACGCTTCATTGTCTTTTGCATATGGATATCGGTTCACACTCGGTGGTGGTGGTGAGACTGTGTTTAACACATTTCTGTTGCAGCTTTTTAAGGTCTGCAGAAAAACAAACACATTATTCCATACCATAAATGTTGGAAAATATACTATTTTTAAATAAATGTACCAAAAAGTTTTTAAAGGAATAACAACTGTAACATTATTAAATAAAATATTTTAAAAATAATTATTAAATATTATTATTAAAAATAAGTGATTTTTATTTTACTTATCAATTATTTAAATTTCGTTTCATTTGTAATGTTAAATAAAGAATAACTGGCATTAAACTGCCATTTTAAATAAACAAAAAAAAGATTTTACAGGAAAACAACTGTAATGTTATTAATTACAAAAATTTTAATTATTAAATATTATTATTAAAAATAAGTGACTTACTTTTGATTTGACTATTATCAATTATTTTAATTTCTTTTAATTATTAATTTTAAATAAAGACAATATGTACAAAATAGAGTTTTAGAGGGAAAACAACTAAGATTATTAATTATAAATATTTTGAAATTATTATTGCATAATTTCATTTTTAAGTTCGACTATTATCAATTATTTGAATTAATTTTCAAATAATTGATTTAAATAATTAATTTCAAATCATTTCAAATAATTGAATTAAATTTGAATAAAGATTAACTGACTAAAAATTATACGGTAAAGATACAAAACAAGAATGACTATTAATTTATACACTATACATATGTTTTTTTCTATTTGATCGAACCCCTTTTATTCATGCAAACTAATATATTCAGGCTGATTTAGTTTATTAATTTGGAATAGAACCAGTGAATGTACATGTTACCTGATAAAACATTTTTACATTGATCATCTCCAAATGACTTCTTTGTAATTTAATGATCACATTTGCACTGTAATAGCAGAAGAGAGACGTGTCACTGTGGTGTAAAACAAATTCTGTCACATTCTATCAAGTCAAACACACTTGAAGGCGCTTCATATCAGCGTCTCTCTGCGTGTGACGCGAGGAGAACGGACGATAAACACAAAGAAACTGAGAGCCTTCCTTTGTTTGACTGTTTCTCTCTCTCTCTTTAACTGCCCATTACACATCTATGGGGGACGGCCGAGGGGGGCTGGGAAAGACCTCCTGCAGACCGACGGAGCGACAGAAGACGTACAATTAAAGAGAGAGATGCTGGAGAATAATAGCAGGTTTCTTTTCCTGTGAGAGGGGATTTACATTAGTGAAAGTCATTAACAATACAAGTAAAAGACCTCCAAGGATACTAAACTGCTATTATAACTGCTTTGTTTCAGTGCAATGCATTATCCTCTACTAAAAATAGTAATAATAAACTACTACATTTATATTTTTACAATTATTTTCTAAAGACGATGCAAAAAAGAAATCATTCTGAAGGCACAACTATGTATTTACTGTAAAAAATTGGACAGTTTGTTCTAGTTTTATGCAAGTCAAATATATGTACTTGTTATGACTAATTTATTTAATAATATGCCTAAATCAAGCACATTAGATTACATCAACATCAAGTTTCGCCCATGCAAAACCCACCATCAAGACACGTGATTTGAGGAATCATCCAGGCCTGAACAATAGCAATAGTGATGCTTGACTTAGCAAACACCACTAAACATCAGTCTCAGCTCAACAAATAATAGTAATGAAGATCTGACATCTAAATATACTGTATGTTATTCATGTAAATACATTAGTAAGACAAAAGCATTACAGAAGCCCCAGGAACAGTCATTAAAGTGCCCCTATTATGGGTTATGAAAGGTTCATATTTTGGTTTTGGGAGTCCCCAACAACAGGTTGACATGCATGCAAGGTCAAAAAACACTTTCATTTTCTTATAATATGCATTTATTTTGACCTTATTTGCTCAACGATTCATTTTTCCAAACCCCTCCTTTGCGTGACTCTAATCTGCAGTGATTGGTCGATTTAATTTAAAACAGTGCAGTGCTGATTTGTGTACAGCGTTACCGGGGAAACCGCTATTTTTAACACTCCAAAAGCAGCACCTAGTGGCAACAAGTGGGCAGGCAATATGCTAATGTTTCATGTTGACTTCAAAATGAAACGGCTTAAGATTCGTTTTAAAAATGACTCGTTTCAATGATTCAGAGTCGACTCTTTCTTTTGAGAGACAATAACTTTATACACGGTGATCTTTCAGATTTAAAACTTTGCAGGATGTATTCATTCACTTAGAGTTGTGTTACACACTGCATGAAAGCTCATTTTCAAAAATCCATAATGGGGCACTTTAATATTGGCACAAACACGTTCTCTGAGTGTAAACAGTATCTGGAGCAGGATTCAGTAATGAGACAGCAGTGAGTGAATCAGGAGCTGTCCAGTGCTGAAACACACTCACACCTCATCACTGAAAATAAAATATAGGATTTTACAGGGAAAACAATTGCAAGCTTAATTCATTGTTTTTATTATTATTAAAAATAAGTGTTATTTGACTATCTTATTTATTATTTGATTTGTTATTGTTAATCTTAAAGAATAATTGGCATTAAAAATTATTTACTAGCATTAAAAAGACAGAAGAAGCAAAACAAGGAGGATTCAAAGACTAACACTAAAATAGCTTATGAAAATTTATGCAACTATATAAAGCAATGTTATTTCAAAATTACAAGTGTGAAATTGCTTAATCCAGGGTTAAAAAGGCATCAAACTAGTTTTAAGTGCACTGTGCAAAGCTAAAATATTTCCATTTCTATTTATTATTATAAATAGATTTATAGATTTAAGCAGGGTGGCTAATTTTCATCTGTAGTCCCAGGGCAGGTTGATTTTTTTTTTTTTTTGATTTTTTTTTTTGTATTTGATTTTTTTTAAATCAATACATAGGATTTTTTTTAGAGAAACCACCATTAGTTTTTATATCTTTTAATTCTGGTGGGAGTTTTTCCAGCTCTGCATGCATGCTCATGATGAACACGACAAAAACATGGTTTATGTAGCACTTACATATGATATGTGTGAATAAAGCTCTTGCTGCTTATAAAAAGACGCTGAATTTCCAATTATTACATAATACATCTAGATCAAAACTCACAGGCTTATTCCCACAGCATTGCTCATATGCACCGTAACCAGCGCATAGAAAATAAAGGTGTTCAACTAAAGAAAAAGACTAATGTTCCCAGGGAACACTTCTATTCCCAAACCTCATTTATTGTATATTCTACACACACACACACACAAACACACACAGTCTGATCTCAAAAGCTTCATGTCTTCTATTGAACTCGACACCCTCCAGCAGGGCAACATCATTTACCCACAATCCCATATAGAAAAGCAAAATCGCAAATGAGATCTCTGTACAATCTGAGCAGTTTCTCCTAGACGATAATGAGATTAAAGTGAGGCCAATGGAGCCATTTGCTGAAGTCCCCTGCTCTCAAATATTCCTCCTCTAGAGCTTTACAGCACCAGCTCAACTGTGTTTTAAACTCTGACCAAATTCTGCAATAAACGCTGCCTGACAGCCACTGGCTCATTTGTTTTCTGCTTGTAGTTTTTGGACAAAAATCTGAGACAAATCAAATTTTTAAATAAAGTTTGCATTGGTCATAATCAGTCTGAGTAATAAACGTTTCCTCTTAGGCTGCAGCACATTTACATGAAATTCTTAAATGTTTTTGCAATTATGCAGTTGCTAGGGTGTTGTGGGAGGTTGCCAGGGCATTGCTACTGTATGCAGTAGTTAGGTTGATATGGGTAGTTTCTAGGGCATTGCTATGCGGTTGCTAGGGTGTTGCTGGTGGTTGCCAAGGTGTTGCTATGCAGTTGCTTGGTATTGGTGGTTGGATTCTAGGGTCTTGCTATACAGTTGCTATGGTATTGTTGGTGGTTGCCAGGGTGTTGCTATGCAGTTGCCAAAGTTTTGCTATGTAAGCCTAGTTGCTAAGGCACTTTGGGCGGTTACTACGCAGTTGCTAGGTCATTATGAGTGGTTGCCAAGTTGTTTATGAGCAGTTGCTAAGGCATTGTAATGCAGTTGCCGGGTGGTTGATTGGGCTATACAGTTGGGTGGTTGCCAGGGCATTGGGTGATGCACTTTGGGCAGGGCGTTACTAGCATTTTATGCTAAGGCATTACTATGTTGTTGGACCAGCAATTTTGGTCGCATTTTTTTGCTAAGGCATACAGTTGCTAAGGCATTTTGTGTGGTTGCCGGTGCATTGCTAGGCACTTGGTGGATCGATATGGGTGGTTTCCAGGGCTTTGCTATACAGTTGCTAGGGCATTGTGGGTAGTAGCCAGGGCATTGGTGTTTTTGTGTGGTTGCTATGATATGGGTGGTTTCAGTTGTTAGTTGCTATTGTGGGTAGTTGTGCTATGCACAGTTGTGTGTGGTTGCTAAGGCATTGCTATGCAGTTGCTAGTTCCCTGTCAGTGATTGCCACAGCGTTTCTATTATAAAGTTTTTGTAGTAACCGTGTTCATCAGCCCAGCAGTGATTCAGCAGGCATTAATGAACTAATGTTCAACTTAATTAAAACAGCATGAACTTTGACAAACATTATCAGAGATTCTGAATGTGTGCTCAGCGATCCTCTAAATTGACAGACTGTATGGGGCTGATTTCACTACCCGTACAACCTGCCATATCTTCTTAAAAATGGAAAAGATCTTCCAAATAGAGTTTCACAGGCTGAACATTTTTAAGAGTGAGTTTATGCAAAAATAAAGGAATCCATCATTTACTTACACTCATGTTACACTCAAAGCTGCTCTTTTCCATCAAATGAATGAATAAAATGGCCTTGACGCTAATAAAAGTATCTCATTCAGGTTGCATACATTCATACGGCTCATTAAGATGCATGTTGCCAGGTTGAATCCAATAACAAACAAATAACATCTGACATTAAACCTTGAGCAGAATTCTTTTGTACTTATATGGTGTTTTTTTGCTGCTGTTGTTGTTTTTTGGTAATTTTTGGAGCCTGTTCTCTTTTGCTTTCATTGCATGGAAAAAACAGCGTGAACATTCTTTAAAACATCTCCTTTTGTGTTCTGCAAAAGAAAAGAAACTTAAATGGGTTTAGAGCACATGAAGGTGAGTAAATGATGACAGAATTTTCATTTTTGGTTGAATTATCCCTTCAGGAGTGTATGCATAACACAATAACCAACGAATAAAGTTGAAAGGTTCTGGAAGAGCCGTGTTTCTGACATCATGTGTCTGAGACCCTCCTGTGAACTCACACACATCCAGACACTATTAATTCTGCATGAGACTGAAGAAGCATGTCCTGTGTTCTTGAGATGCTTGTGTGTTTACACACAAGGTTACAAGTGTTTGTTTCTGTGATTTTTACTTTTTCTGAAATAAATGCGGTGTTTAAATATGTGCAACAGTAATAGTGATGCTTGAACACCACTAATAAGAAACAGTTGTTTAGTTGCAAATGTATGTGCATGTGTGGTTCGGTTTTGCTTAGTTAAACCTCATCTATGTTCCACTGCAGAGAGTCCAGTATGCAGATGGTCAGCAGTATAAACCAAGCAATACAGCAGAGTGTTTAAACTCAGAGTAGCAGCGTGTTTGTTAAAGAAACATCACGTCCACATCACTTCATGAGCAGCTGATCCATGGAGATGAAAGACTTAATGGCAAATACAGACTAAGCACTGAGCAAACAGATGCCGTCACACACACACTGAACACAAACACTGAGAAACACGTCTGCGCTCAGGAACGCACCGATACAGAACAAAGAACAATTCACAGTGAAGCTCTGTATTCTAGATGCTTTAGGTAAAATCAGACGTTTTTATGTGAAATACAAACAGGCTACTTTTGAAATCTGGTATCTTTAAATTGGAAAAAATACAACATTTTCCACTTCCGATATCAGCCAAATCTAAACAGTTTTTTTATTTTTAGAAAATTCAAAATCCAGGTGATATGAAGTCATAGTTCACCCCAAAATCTAAAATTATATTTTACATAAAGAAAATAAAGCCTCTTTTGATTCATGCCATTTTAAAGACAATTAAACACATTTAATAATTAAACACAAAATAATGCAAAAAATATATATGTATATAATAAATAAATAAAAATTAATAAAAATAAAAATGTTCATTACTGTAAAAATATAATACAGAAACCCATTCAAAATTTTACATTATTATTATTGGTTATTGATTTTTTTTTAATTGATTTTTTAATTAAAATCAATATACTGCAAATGCATCCCAACAAATACTACCACAATGATTTGTTAAATATTTCAAAATGTATAATATATATAAAAAAAATTCCATACCACAAATGGCAAAATACAATTTATAATTTCTTTCTTTTAATTTTGGAGTGAAATATGACCTATATTGATATGGACTGTATAGACCATATAGACTCAAAAACTGTTTGTGTGTGTGTGTGTGTGTGTGTGTGTGTGTATGTGTGTGAGTGTATGTGTGTGTATGTGTGTGTGTGTGTATGTGTGTGTGTGTGTGTATGTGTGTGTGTGAGTGTATGTGTGTGTGTGTGTGAGTGTATGTGTGTGAGTGTATGTGTGTGTGTGTGAGTGTGTGTGTGTGAGTGTATGTGTGTGTGTGTGTGTGTGTGTGTGTGTGTGTGTGTGTGTGTGATAGAGCGCTGAGTGTCATAAAGTGGCCATACTGGTGAATAAGAGCCTCTGATATTGAGTTGAGCTGCTTTTTGAACAGACAGGCTCTTAAGGAGGACAAAGAGACAGACAGCTGCAGGAGAGGAGAGAGAGAGAAACCATTTTCTTTGTTATAACTTCAATTATATGCATAGGCTTAATATTTATACTACTTTTTATCATGCCAATAAAACTGCTTTGGAATTGGATTCTGAATGCGTTAGTAAAAGAAAGAGGGATCCGTACTGCATCGATCAGTGTCTGAAACACAAAGGCTGACCAGATTGATCGGATTTGTGAACTATACATAACACCTGACCTCGAGCCCTGATTTCTCTGACCCGTTCACCCTTCGCTCCCTTCACCCCTAAAACACCATCTCATTATCAGACTCCAATATATCCAACACCATTAATCCTCTTATTTTCAGCCTAACCTCTCATCGTGGCCCTCTAAACCCACACATCCATGTAGGCCCGTGATTAAACCCCAAAATCACAAATTGCAGACGATCCCAAAGGAAATGCTGATGGAGAATCCTGGCAGCTGTCTGAGTGTCCCGTGTGATTATGATGTCACAGTACCGCGGTCAGAGTGTCGTAAGGGTCTGAAGGGTTGTGAAGAGGTGAATAATAAATGCCCGCAGCTGCCGGAGACTTTTTGATCTCCAGCAACTTCAGTACAGCTGCCACAGGGAACGAGATCTTAGCCTACACCTCTCGCCGAGAACCACAGCTGCCTGTCGAGCACACTTACTAATGCTCACCGACACTGATATCTCTCTTCTGCTAAAGGAGCAGCGAGAGCATTCGTAAGCTGATATTTACAGCACACTGTTCTTCTGTACAAGCCGACGGCTTCAGGAATCAGCTGATCGGAGCAGGAACTATTTCTATCTGATTTCACCCTTAAAAACGTGAAGTAAACTGGTTCATTTGGACATTACAATATTTTTATGGTGTATCACTGCTTATGATTGTAACTTAAGTAAACATTTACATGCATTCTTCAGTATCTTGATTGCAATGGTGGGATTTTGGCATTTCTTATTCTTTTCTGCACTTCTCTTCTGCTCTTGTGTACTATTTTTATTACATTTACATTAATGCATTTAGCAGACACTTTTATCCAAGGCAACTTGCAAAAGAGGAAGTATCTAATGCTGTGATTTTAACTGAAATATTTGCATGCATTCTTTGTGCAGTATCTTGCAATGCAAAGAGGAAATATATTTTGCAATGATTTTCTTTGTTCAATATCTTGTGACCTGCAATGCTAGTGGGATTTCTTATAATAACTTTTACTGCACTGTTCTATCTGTCAACTCTTTTCTGCATTTCACTTCTGCTCTAGCTTGTGTACTAATCAATCTTATTACATTTATGCATTTGGTAGATGCTTTTATCCAAAACAACCTGCAAATCAATGTCTTATGCTGTGATTTTAACTTGCATGCATTCTTTGTGCAATATCTTTCTACTTGCAATGCAGTGGTGAGATTTTGGCATTTTTTATTACTTCGACTGTAGCATTATATATTTATGTTCTTTTCTGCGTTTAGGTTCAAATTTTATTCTATTACATTTACATGTATCCATTTTGCAGGTGCTTTTATCCAAAGAGACTTACAAATGAGGAAGTCTCTTATACTATGATTTTAATTTAAATAAATATTTACATGCATTCTTTGTTCAATATCTTGCAACTTACAATGCAGTAGTGGGATTTCTTATAATACCTTCTACTGTATTGTTCTATCTTTCCATTCTTTTCTGCATTTTACCTCAGCTATTGTGTGTACTAATCAATCTTATTACATTTATAAGATTAAGAAAGAAAGTATCTTATACTGTGATTTTAACTTAAGTAAACTTACATGCATTCTATGCATTCTTTGTTTAAAATCTTGCGACTTGCAATACAATGGAGGATTTGGGCATTTCTTATAACTTTTACTGCATTGTTCTTTACTGCATCTTATACTTAAACTATGCATACTGTTATAGCTCTTTTAGTAAAATGCTTATAATGTTCTATCTATCCTTGAATAAAACCATCTGCTGAATAAAAAAATGTTAAACGTAAATATATCTGTGGCTTCTTCAGATGTCTAAAGTATTTCCAAAAATCTCCCACAAAGACGATGCGCTAACATTCACTACCATTGCACAAATGTGCAGATGCCCAAACAGAACCAGATTTCCACATTCAGACAATCAAATCATGCAAGCAGAAATAACATGCTGCCCAAACGATTTGGATGAGATTACAGACATCTTTAAATCGGATTTGAAAGATCCGCTAAATCAGACATCCATCCACCAAAACCCCTACTGCTACATTAATCCGCAAGTAATAGTTATGAGAAGGTTTCCTTTTACCTGGAGTTGTTCAAGTTGTCAGAGCTGAGAGTATGAGTCCACACCGGCTGAACGGATGAAGATCAGCTGAGAAGAACCGAACCGAACCGAGCCGAGCCGAAGTGCGGATGCTCCGGTGCCTCTGGCGGAGAAAGAGCCGATCCGAGTCTGCTGGAACTTCTGTCACATGAAATGTACTGAACTCCACAAATGAAGCTGTAATTGCTCTCGAACAGTTTCCGACGGTAAAGCAATGACAAGCACCTGGCACATCCGCGGAGGAACGGACACAGACTGACGCCGGTCTCTCCGCAGCGGCGCCTCCGTCTACTGGAGAGATCAGAAACAAAAGCGCTCTGGAGAAGAAGAGAGGAGCACAGCCCTCCACAAAACCCCCTCCCGACCCTGAGAGAGAGAGAGAGAGAGAGAGAGAGAGAGAGAGAGAGAGAGAGAGAGAGAGAGAGAGAGAGAGAGAGAGAGAGAGAGAGAGAGAGAGATGCGTTCACACTTGAACAGAACTCCTGGGAAAATACATCAATACATAATTTATGTTAACAAATCATTTTAGGCTCCAATGTAATTATAAAATAGCTAAACATTTATTGAGTATAAATCTAGACAATGCACTACAATGTAAAAAAAAATAAAAAAAATGGAGTTGACCTAACTCAAAAAAATAAGGTAACCTTTCAATCAACTAGCAGCCGACAACTTAATAACTTTAGTTAATCTAATGAATAAAAGTCAGTCTATTGGATTTTAATAGATCTGTCGAATCAACCAAAGATTTTTAATTTTCTAATCCTCTTTAATAATCATCTTTCTTTTAGAATAATGTTTATTTTAAAAGCCCACTACATAACATGGGTAATATCTGCCTCTTAAAACTACAGGCAAACATTTATGCTGATAAACAAATGTATTAAATCCAGATGTTGCAATGAGATGCACATACCTCAGCACATGATTCTCATCGAGGATCAACAAATGTTAAATCAGTAAAAATATGAACTCTGATCCACATGACAGCTAACCTACAGTGACAACAGCAGCAGCAGCAGCAAAAAATTAACCCAGTAAAATGTAAAACAATGATAATATTTTAATAATAATTAAAATGCTGCAATGCATGCTGGGAACTTGTGCAATATTGTTCAATGTAAAATTGTTCAGATGACTCAATTTGAAAAGTTGGGAGCACATTTGGATATTTTGTGAACAAACACTTGAGTAGGCGTTTCTAAGTAAGGTAAACTAAGTGATGTTTTATTAACAAGTTTCGGGAGGAGCACGCGCAGATAATTAACACGGCCAATTCATCATCAGTAATCACACCACCTATCCAATCAGCACGAGAGAGAATCCCTATAAATAATCAAGCAGTCTTACCTTCATTATCTCTCGTCTTCCAGCGTCCCTCCACCACCCCGACTCCTCACCTTCAGCCCGTTTCTATCCCAGCAGGGAGGAGCACTCGGGGGGAGCATTCTGGGTCCGGGCTACACCGAGCTCGGACCCCTCTCCCCGGTCGGGGGGAGTACCCCGAGCTCGGAGCCCTCTCCTCGGACAGCACGCCAAATATGCATAACCCTTTACTCAGTTTATTATATGTAAGTGTGAACTCGTGAAACAACTTTATAGTGACATGTTTAGAGTATTTTTGTTCGGTTCACACAAAAAAATTCAACTGACTTCTCCAACTAAAAATTCTTTGTTCGGGCTACTTTTTTTTACATTTGTTAGTAGAACTTTTCAAAAGTTGGATTTTTACAGTGAAAGGTTTTAATGTTTTTTTTAAAAATCTGGATTTAAGTCAAAACTTGAAATGAATATCACAGAATTACCCGAATACGCCAAATTTCGACGGAACTTCCCAACTAAAAAGGTCCATTATCCATTATCAATATTATAGCGATGTATAAAGCACAATTCACACAGAAGTCACTTTCTCAACTTGTTGTATTCAGTTTATACAACAAAAAGTTAAGAAAACTCAAAAATCTGCTGAAGCTGGTTGCCTTAAACTTTTAAGTTTTCTCAACTTATATATCAGAATCAGAATCAGAATCAGAATCAGCTTTATTCGCCAAGTGTGTGCAAACACACGAGGAATTTGTTGTGGTTTTTAAGAAGCTCTTGGTACATACATGCATTCATACATACATACATATAAACATACATATCTGACATGAGAACAGAACATTTAAATAAGCCTTAATAATAATAATAATAATGTGTCTGAATCTGGAACAGAAGATTTATGTACAGATTTGTGCCTTATTTACTCTATATATACAGCTGTATAGAAAATTATGCATACATATTTACATAGTTCTAGAGAGAGTAAATAATTAGAGATGGGGGATGAATTACAGGCAAGAATTAGGATTAGAGAATTACAGAACACAGGTAATAATTCCTGTGTTAGTGGTTTAGGCTGGAGATGGCATAGGGGAAAAAACTGTTTTTATGCCTAGATGTTCTAGTGCACAGAGATCTGTAGCGTCTGCCTGAAGGGAGAAGCGCAAACAGGTCGTGTCCAGGGTGAGAGGGGTCTGTGATGATGTTACCTGCCCGTTTCTTCACTCTGGAGTAGTACAAATCCTGAAGGCTGGGCAGGTGGACACCAATGATCCTTTCTGCTGTCCTAACAGTCCGCTGCAGTCTTCTTATATCTGATTTGCTGGCTGACCCAAACCATACAGTTATAGAAGAGCACAGAACCGACTCAATAACAGCAGAGTAAATACAGTATATATATATATATACAGTATATATATATTTTTTTATATATATTTTTTTTTACAGTGAAGCAGCTTTCTATTGGTAAATGCGTTGAACGCATCGGATTCATGTGACTTGAACAGCCAAATTTGCATGGGAAACGTTTTCAGGAAACTCCCATACAACAGGTAGAAAAAGCAAAAATTAAATGTACGCTTAAGTTTTTTACTGTGTATTGGCAGAACCCAACTTTAAATCATATTTCATAAGCAACGTTTAAGTAAGTTAATGATTAAAAAATATTAGACGTTAGACAAAGCGTGTTTTAAATAAGATGAAAATAAGAAGTTGGCGAACTAAAGTGGCTTTCACATGAGTAGCAACTCACAGTTTGCCGCATTAGCAAAATAAGTATTTTTTCCTCAATCTATTGCATATTTACATGACAAGAATGACTAAAATAAAATATTAGTAGCTATTTATTAAAAAAAAGACTAAGATGGTTGACATCTGACTAACTGACTGTTGCAGGTGGAGCCAAAAGTTGCGTTGCGCATGCGCAAACAAACCTTTACTAATCACACCCCAAATCTGGCCCACTGAAACTACAGTAGAACTATCCTTTAACAATTTGACCCCCTGAAAGTCCTTGTATAATTTAGATACATTGGGTAGATTCAGGAATAACTCTTACAGCCATGAAGAGAAGTATATCATCCGTGAAAAACATAATGAGGTTAATGGAGTCCATATTTAGAGAGAGCTGAGCTTATGATCTGAGCAGCATTAACACAAACTCACTGAACCCTCAGATCCGTGAGGACTTTTACCTGAAGAAGGGAAAAACTGAAATTGAAATCATTAGGCACACCAGCATATATCTCAAACATATCATCAGGCTTCTAATATTGTTTGAGAATACTGAATAAGTGCTTATTGATGTTATTTGCACTGACAGAAATGAGGACTTTTGGCTTCGGGTGTTGGTCTGAGACTCAGGAAAGTCTCTGTTGCAGTGGAGAGAAATGCTGACTCAAAGCCTGTAACCAATAAACTCTAATCCTGGTAGATATCCACACACACACACACACACACAGCCAGACACACACACACACTTTGAAATACAAGTGCATGCTGCGCAGTATATACTAGAAACTGCATGAAAAATGGCATGTAAAATAGTATGCAGTATGCAGCAATACACATTTCAAAAAGTCACATGTTTAATTCAGCGAGTGACATTCTGTTATCTCAGAAATAAATATGGTATTTTTTCTCAAACATGCCTTTAGGCAGCCCAGTCAAATAATGAATCAAAAAAGGGATGTTAAAAATCACAGGTGATGTCAGTGCCGGTTAATTCATGCACACTAGAAATGGAAGGTCAGGTCAAAGCACATTGCATTGTGGGACAACATTAGTACAGTAGTATTAAAGGCAGTTTTGCTGAAAATGTCCTTACCCTGAGGCCATCCATGATGTAGATGAGTTTGTTTCTTCATCAGATTTGTAGAAATGTAGCATTACATCAGTGTCTCAGCAATGGATGCTCTGCAGTGAATGGGTGCCGTCAGAATGAGAGTCCAAACAGCTGATAAAAACATCACAATAATCCACAAGTAATGTACACCACTCCAGTACATCAGTTAACATCTTGAGAAGACAAAAGCTGAAACAAATCCAGCATTAAGACGTTTTAACTTCAATACATGGCTTCCTGCTTAAATATGAGTCCATAATCCATAATAACGCTTCCTCCAGTGAACAAGTCCATCTCCTGTTGTCTCTCACACCAAAATCCAGCCACATATTTGTTTAGAGCTGTTTTGAACTGTTTTGTCTTGTAAACGGTGCTTGATCTGTGCAGATTTCTCTCCTGATTCAGACCAGAACACTTTTTGCAAGAGTTATTATGGATTATGGACCTGGATTTATGGTTGAAAACGTCTTAATGATGGATTTGTTTCAGCTTTTGTCTTCTCAAGATGTTATCTGATGCACTGGAGTGGTGTGGATTACTTGTGGATTATTGTGATGTCTCATTCTGACGGCACCCATTCACTGCAGAGGATCCATTGCTGAGACAGTGATGTAATGACACATTTCTCCAAATTTGATGAAGAAACCAAGTAAACAAAGTAAAGTTTCTATTCTTTTAAACCCACCATGTACATGAACATTTAGGGAGCTACATGGTGATAAAAAGGTCATAAACAGCACCCGTTCAGCTCCAGTAGTTCAATATTGCCACAAAATATATATTCAGAACTAATTCGTCTTCATTTTCAGGCTTGGAATCATGCTGCTAAACCTGATCTGCATTTACTTTCCTACCAGAGGAAACAGTCTCTCACTAAATATGAGTGTTTATTTCAGTTAAAGACAGTGATTTAGCCGACCGCTGTTTAATCACCAGCTCATGCATTAATTAATCTGTTAATGGACACCATTAATCTCTCTCTGGGGCTTTCAGCATCTGTTTATTTACATGTGCCCGTCTGGATAAAATCTTGCGTCTTCTAAACA
>CM049845.1:36666670-36684170 GCA_027422415.1 Schizothorax lantsangensis
AGCAATGGATCCTCTGCAGTGAATGGGTGCCGTCAGAATGAGAGTCCAAGGGTCATTCCACAAAATCGGTGCTTTTTCCACTTGAAAAAATAAAAAAATAAGTTTAATCAACATTTTTTAAATATCCATGAAATGAAGACACCTTAAAATTACAAGAAATTGTATTGTGCTATCTCAGGCTATGTAATTTATTATTTTATGACTATTTTTCTACCTCATGTGTTGTTATTTTTGTCAACTCTGTTACCGACACAAGCGTTAATTAATTAGAATTAAGTAATAGTTTTCACATATATGTGACCCTGGAGCACAAAAGGAGTCATAAGTAACACAGGTATATTTGTAGCAATAGCCAATAATACACAGTATGGGTCAAAATGGTCCATTTTTCTTTTATGCCAAAAATCATTAGGATATTAAGTAAACATCATGTTTCATGAAGATATTTGGTAAATTTCCTACCGTAAATATATCAAAACTTAATTTTTGATTAGTAATATGCATTGCTAAGAACTTCATTTGGACAACTTTAAAGGTGATTTTCTCAATATTTTGATTTTTTTGCACCCTCATATTCCAGAATTTCAAATATTCAAATATGTTTTTATCAGCTGTTTGGACTCTCATTCTGACGGCACCCATTCACTGCAGAGGATCCATTGCTGATCAAGTGATGGAATGACACATTTCTCCAAATCTGATGAACAAACAAACTCTTGGATGGCCTGAGAGTGCATGAGGACATATTCAGCAAAAAAATAAAAATACATTTGGGGTGACGTACTATATTCCTTTAACTAAACTCGCAGATTTCTCACCAATAAAAAATATTTAGGCCATTAATTAACTTAATATGATGCATATTTGTAAGTCATACATAAGTGAAACGGGTGAGAAAAAAGTAAGATTTCTGCAGTCAAAAAATCATGCATAGTTTATTATTAACTACTTACATCTATTTTAACAATCATATTTTCAAAATGCATTTATTCAGGGTTTTTTTTTGTGAGGTTTCATCACATCACTAACCCTATAAGCATTATAGTGATGCTTGACTTGGTAAACAACACAAACTGGTCAATAAAAATGAGAATATACAAAACAAAGCTCCACTTTATAAGCAAATGCAACTTTCTTTTGGGATCGTGCCAGGTGTTTTGTTCACCTCACTGCTTTTGTCCCTCAAACAGCCGTGTTTCCGCTCTGGCTTCCCTTCTCAAAGCCATTAGATTTCCACCAGCCGTCTCTCTGCAAATGACACTCGAATTAAAATCTCATTAACATTTGGCATTTGATTCAGCAGGATGATGTTTTTTAGCTCCAGACTGATTAAAATGCAGTTTGATTCCTGTTCTGAACACAATCCTGCTGCTAACAAACACAGTCGGATGAATGTGAGACACAAAACCGCATGACTGACAGTGTTTTTCTGGGCTTGCTCAGCATTTGCCATAAGAAAAATCTCTTTAATATCTCAATTATTTCTCCTAGACAGAACTGAGATTAAATGGAGAGATTGTTCCATGGAGGTCTTTGCATAAGAAAAGAGAAAAAAAGCATTTCAGATCCCAAAGTACACAATCATAATCAGAGATCTCAAACATTTCACAACAAATAATGTATGTTTTACCTCTCCAACTGGATGATTTGCAGTGAGTCATTTGTGTGTTTTTATTTTTCTGTAAACGGTTAGGAGAAACATCTGAGACCATTGTGTCTCCTTAAACAGCTATTAAGTTTTTATCTCCATGAATGTCATACTGTACATGTCATTATTTTGCTCTTAACAGAACCTTCGCATCCTTCACGGTGCCATTATGTTTGTTCATAAAGGTCTCATTTGCATTTGAAAAACATTCATATTCAATCCTTTTCAGATATTAACAAAAATGTTTGATGCATCTGCCCTCTCGCGCTCCGATCCGTCTCCTCATATGAGCGCAAACAGTCACGGAACAATAGCGTTAGATTACAGAGCAGAGAAAGTAATCAGTGTATTCAGTGCTCACTAACCAAACACACCAGACAGATGAAGAGAAAACACACGTCTGTGACTGATGTGAAGTGAAGGCCAGCCTTACACAACCAGCAGACCACAATCAAGAAACACCTAAAGCAGACAGTAAATGCATTTCAGTCAAATAAAAAAATAAAAAATAAAAAATGAAAATTGGTAAAACTCTTTGCTAACACGTTACAATAAGGTTGAACATTAGTTAAAAGCATTAGTTAAATGCACAAATTAATTCTGGGACCGGATAATAAAGTAAAACCTAACCTAATTTCAACATTTACTAATGCATTATTAAAATCAAAAGTTGCATCTGTTATTATTATTCAATGGACTTGATCTAGCATGATCTAACAAAGCAAAGTGTTTCCCACTTTTCAATAAGGTTGCATTTGTTAACGTTAATTAATGCATTGCATGCATATACAACGTAGGATTTAAAAAATGTATTAGTACATTTTTAAACTAAGATTAATCATTGTAAAATACGTTTGAAAATTTTAATAAAATAATAGTAATTAAATAACTGTCAACTAAATATTATTTTAATTATAATAATTATAATTATTAATTTGATTTTGTTTAAAATATTAAATTAAATATTCATCAGTGATTAATAAAAAATTATATTTAAAAAACTTCAGTCAGAGTTTCTTGACATACAAAATATTCTAAATAATTCCGAATAGCAATTTTTATTATTCTCTGCTGAATATTTAATATAATATTTTTATTACATTAATCCTAATAAATAAATAAATAAACTTAAATATTTTGTTGACAATATTTTTGTTTTTTTTTGTTTATTAAAGTTAAAAGTCTTGATTATGGGTTTGTTTCTCACAAACAGCTTAGTCTTCTCCAGATGTTAACTGATGGACTGGAGTGGTGTGGATTATTGTGATGTTTTTATCAGCTGTTTGGACTCTCATTCTGACGGCACCCATTCACTGCAGAGCATCCATTGCTGAGACACTGATGTAACGCTACATTTCTCCAAATCTGATGAAGAAACAAACTCATCTACATCATGGATGGCCTGAGAGTGAACATATTTCCAGCTAATTTTCATTTGGGTTTAAATGCTGTATAAGTTTTGCTCATTAAATGATGTGTTTTGTGTAGGCTAAGACTACATTTTTACTGGCTCTTGGCAGATGGTTGATTGTTTTAAGTCGTTTTAACTCTATTTTAATCAGCTTTTTCTCATGTATGTCAGATGAGAGGCTCAGACACAAACTCAAAGCCCCCAGAGTATATTTGAACAGTTGACTCTTTCACACACGTTTGCAAAGCGTTCACAATTCAACTGCAAATTACAAGATTACCCAGGAAACACTGCAAATATTCACCACACAGAAAGAGAGACGGAGAAAAAGACAGACAGACACATTCAGCGGCCTCTAAAATCTCTTCAACTTCAACATCTGTTGTTTGAGCATTTCAAGGTTTTGCTTGAAAAGTTTGTTTGTGATTCATATTGCACTTGCAATCTAATGCAATGACATTCAGATATTTTTATGTGCAAACTCACATAAACATGCAGCAGGAACGGTTTAAAAGATAATGAGGTATTTTCAGTTTTATAAGACCTCAGAAGTCACAGACTTCAATTAGCTGAAACAGCATTGCAGAAGCAAAAATACTGCTGATATTTTTCTCTGTCCCAACAAATGGCTTCTTATAATGACATAATTATAAAAGTTAACCCTAAATAGGCCTATAGCTACTCAGAGAAAACAGCTCATGAAACCTTAATTCCATAAATCCGTAAACAGACACCTGCAATTTACATACATGCATAATTCATAAGGATACAGTTTCATATCAGATATGAAAGGCATGGGATTCTGCTCATTAAATCTATAAGCAAAGCTTTAATGCTGCAAACAATCTCACACATACTGTTAAAGACACACACTGAAGGATCAACAGCTTTAATCCTGGATTCAGCTCAACCGCACACACACACACACACACACACACACACCTGGAGCCGTAAACACTGGCATTAACTAAACTCTTTCATTAACTCCAGGGTAATTAGTTCAGATCTGCAGGAAGATGCAGATTCAGATGCAGGGGTCTGTCACAGACTCACAACCCTGACATCTACAGGTAAAACCGTGTTCAAATGTTCCTGTCCTGTCACTGCAGTTCAGCATCAGTGGAGCAATAGCGCCATCTACACTAAAAAACAAAATGATACTACATTTTTTAAGGTAAGTGGTTGCAAACAATTTATTTTAGTTACATTTTAAAAACAAAATGTTGAAAGTTAGTCAACTAAATTCGTTTATTTAAATGTAGCTAAAATAAATTGATTGCAACCACTTTTCTTAAATAATTTTTAGTAAATTCAGTGAAAAATTCAGTGTACTCACAGACTTCCGGTGGAATAGTTGTAGGAGGGAGAGGAGTAGTTGGATCAAAAAAAGGGAGAAGAGGTAGAGGAGAGGAGTGAGTGGACTGTGCATCTTTATGTTTGTTTGTTTACACATGTCCTTACACATATGGAACTTATGAAAGCTTATTTCTGCCAGAGTAAAGGGTAAGTGTGACTTTTTTTATCCCACAATTCTGATAAAGTCTGAATTGCAAGATGTAAACTCTCAATTCCAATAATAGAATTGTGAGATAAAAAGGTCACAATTACTGTTTTTACTTTTTTATTCTGTGACGGAAACAAGCTTGCATAGTAACCAAAGGCCATGTACAGTGCCCTCCACTAATATTGGCACCCTTGATAAATATGAGCAAAGTCGGCTGTGAAAATAAATCTGCATTGTTTATCCTTTTGATCTTTCTCTCAAAAAATTCACAAAATTCTAACCTATCATTGAAGTAAAACAATTGAGAGTGGGGGGAAACTCACATGATGAAATAAATGTTTTTCTCCAATGACTGTTGGCCACAATTATTGGCACCCCTTGAAATTCTTATGAGTAAAATATCTCTGAAGTATATTTCCATTCATATTTTTTTTGAATTAGCACTCCAGGGTGACTAGGAGCATGAAATTGTCCAGCCATGACTTCCTGTTCCACAGGATTATAAATATGAGGAACACAAAGGCCAAATTCCCTTAATCATCCATCACAATGAGAAAAAACAAAAATATATTTCTGATGTGAAGAACAAGATTGTTGAGCTTCACAAAATAGAAAGTGGCTGTAAGAAAAGAGTTAAAACATTGAAAATCCCCATTTCCACCATCAGGGTAATAATTAAGAGGTTCCAATCAACTAAAGATGTTAAAAATCTGCCTGAAAGAGGACGTGTGTCTATATCGTCCTAATGCACGCTGAGGAGGAGAGTTTGAGTGGACAAAGACTCTCCAAGGATCACAGCTGGAGAATTGTAGAGATTAGTTGAGTCTTGGGGTCAGAAACCTAAAAATAAAAATATCAAACACCCTCTACATCATCACATGTTGTTTGGGAGGGTTCTCCAGCATATTCAGTTATCAGACACGACTGGAACTTCAAATGGGACTGGCTTCTATGGTCAGATGAAACTAAAAAAATTAGCTTTTTGGCAGCAAACCCACCAGATGAGTTTAGTACAAACAGGGATAAAAAAGTACCCCATGTCCACGGTTAAATATACTGCTGGATCTTTAATGTTGTGGACCTGTTTTTCTGCCAGAGGTCCTGAACATCTTGTTCAGATGCATGGCATCATGGATTCTATCAAATACCAACAGATAAAAAATCAAAACCTGACCGACTCTGTTAGAAATCTTATAATGGGCCGTGTTTGGATCTTCCACCAGGACAACAATCCAAAACAAACATCAAAATAAACACAAAAATGGGTCACTGAGCACAAAATGAATCTTTTACCATTGCTGTCTCTGTCCTCTGACCTGAACCCTACAGAAAATGAGTGAGGTGAACTGAAGAGAAGAAGCACCGTCATGGAGCTGTGTATCTGAAGGATCTGGAGAGATTCTGGATGAAGGAATGGTCTCTGATCTCTTATCAGGTGTTCTCTAACCTCATCAGGCATTATGGAGAAAACTCAGAGCTGTTGTGCTGGGAAAAGGATGCTGCAATAATTGGGTGCCAATAATTGTGGCCAACATGAAATAGAGAAAGCATTTATTTCACAATGAGATTTTCCCCCCACTTTCAATCGTTTTACTTCAATGATAGGTTGGAATTTTGTGAATTTTTTGAATGAAAGATAAAAAGGATAAACAATGCAGATTTATTTTCACAGCCGCCTTTGCTCATATTTACCAAGGGTGCCAATATTAGTGGAGGGCACTGTATGTTGGAATTTTTGTTGATCACTGGCATCAGCTACCATGGGGGCACCATCCACAGCTAACCCCCACCCACTGGAAAAAATAATTCAATCAAGGTTCCAATTGAATTTGTGCATACAGTGGACCCTAACTTTTTCTATTGCACATTCTATACAGTAATGACTCACTCAGTTTTAGATAGTATGTTGCCAAGAATGAACACATTCAACAACAAAAAATTAAATGGGTTTCAGTTGAAGGTAACTGAAGGCTAAATTACAAAACAATATGGATTTTTATATTGTCTATTATATGCAGGTAGAGCTGAAACATGACATGTAATCTGTTTTTTGTAAAGCATCAACTGTTAGTATTTTGACAGTCACTGTGCTATGATTGACTGTATGCTTCTGTTGGATAGAAACTAGTGCTAATGTTTTGACTGAATGACTCGATTCTCAATTCAATTCAATTCAATTTTATTTGTATAGCACTTTTCACAATACAAATCGTTGCAAAGCAGCTTTACAGCAAATTTTACGTTTCTACGTTATATTTAGGAGTAGTGGTGACTATGACAGAAATGTACAGTAAAAATCATGCAGTTAGTTACAAATTGCATGTAATCAAACAGACGGTGAACACTATTAACTGCAATGATTTTATGTTGTGATTAAACTTCTAGTAAGATTTGGTAGTTCTGTATGTTGTTCCAGGGTTAGCATCATCTGAGGTCTTCTGGGGGGTTGGGGATTTTGAATCGGGTTTGCTGTGTTTTGATAGAGTTAGTAATGTAGAAAAATGTATTCAGCATTTTGAAATGTAGAGTTTGTATTTATTTAACAAAATGTGGTTTTGGTCAGAAAATTCATGTTTGGCTAATTGTGTGATGTAGGTGTGTTGCTGTGTTAAGAGTTTAGAAAAAGTGCTTTAAGTATTGGTAAATGCTTGTTAGCGATTGAAAAAAAACAAACAAAAAAAACTGTATTTTACCTGTACAACAACAGTCCGTTATGACTCTTTATGTTGCTGGTGGGCCTATTTGGTATCGTATTGTTTTAATTCATTGCAATAATTATAAACACACTGGTTGCTAATATAGCTTACTTTAAAGGAACACTCCACTTTTTTTGGAAATAGGCTCATTTTACAACTCCCCTAGAGTTAAACAGTTGAGTTGTACCAGTTTTGAACTTTGCTGCCGTACCATGGAAAACTTGGGACTATTTGAAAGTAGTCCCCAGCTATATCATAGGCTACTGAGCTGGGGACTACTTTCAGGCGCTGCATCATATCACTGCGCCTGCTGCACTCTTTCTTGATAATAATTCTTGATTATTACGCCAGAATGAGAGTATAGTTCCTAGCCATATCAGCCTAGAAAATCACAACTTTTCATTTTCCGCCGGTCTTAGTACATGATGTAACTACAGAAGAGATAAGCTTTAAATAGGAAAAATATTGTAACTCTTTGGTCATTTTTGATCGCGATGCTAACGGTCTAATCAGATTCAATGATCTATGCTAAGCTAAGCTAAAAGTGCTACCGCCAGACCCGGAGATCGGCTGAATGGATTCAAAAACGGTAAAACTCAATTGTTTAACTCTAGGGGAGGTGTAAAATGAGCCTATTTCCAAAAAAAGTGGAGTGTTCCTTTAACGTTGCAAATTAAGCTGAATATTTAATAATGTAAAGGAATAAATATAAATAACAAAACAAATTGGCAAAAAAATGGTGCAAATAATGGTAAATAAAATATATTAAATATTAAATTAAATAGTGTTTTGTTAAATAATACATTTTAAATAAATAGAATAATTTTTAATTACAAGCAGGGAACGAGCCAGTCAAGCTGCAATCAGTATCCAATGAGTGTCGGACTACAGAAAGCCCAAAGGATCGAAACTCTTCAATGCTTACAGTGATAAAAACACCCTAAAACACTTTTTTTTTTTTTTTTAGCTTCAGCATTACTTAAATATTTTATCAAAATAATAATAATAGCCTAATAATAACAACGCATCTTCGGTGATGCAATGTTTCAAAATGATGCTTAAGCCCAGCATATCCACTGACCCCTGTTATTTACTTTTTCAAAATACAATTATTGACCTGTTTGATTGGAATGTTTTTCATATTGTGTATAATTGTCCATCTCCGAACACCACGTAAATTGCTCTGGGACTAGTACAACTAGAGTGTTTGTGTTGGTGCCAAAGTTTGCAGATTTCATTTGATTTAGTAGCTGATGCCATAAAAGTCTTACAAATAATGTACAGTGAAAAGTGCAGAAAAGTGCAGAAAAGAAAAGCAAGAGCGAACAAGAATTTAAAATAGGCATTTTATGTTAATGGCAGTGGTTTGATGAAATGCATGTGGAGAGGAGTGTCTTCAGTCAGTCATCAGAGGATCACCTCATCAATCCAATGTGCTTCTGAGCAACACTAATAATGCATGTAATAATGTCAAACATAGATATAACTACAGAAATTTTAAAAAGTTCAAGTAATAATTGAATAAATTAAATTTAAATAATGTTCAATTAAAGTATTCATTATGATTATTCATTTATTTTCTAATATGTATAATTACATTTATTGTATTTAGAATATTTTATATACAAAACAATTAATTGAATATTCAGTTAAATATTAAAAAGTGATTAATAAAAAGAAAATACTATTTAAAATAGTTCAGTAAGAGTTTCTTGACATCCAGGTATATAATTTTTATTGAATAATGCTGCGGTAATGATATATATTTTTTTAAAATAGCAATCATTAAAGTACCGTTTATGCTTGTATTGTGACTATTTTAGGTGTAACTGTGTACCATTTCTTGGTTTCAAGACAGCAAATTGCATAAAGCATAAATTGGCGGCAAAATGGTAATAATATATATATATATATATATATATATATATATAATACACATGTAATTATTTAAAGCTGCAGTCCGTAAGTTTTGCCTCTTTGTCGCCATCTCTGTTTGAAACCTGCCATTGCAGTTACTTGCAGAATTATTTTCAGTACATGGGTTGTGCTCCGGCACGGCTCCAGCGCGGATGAATCTAATGTTTTGAGGAGTCTGTGTGTCAATCTGTCAGTCACCGCACCGGTGTGGATCCTGTACTTCAGAATCACAGATTCTAGCCTAAAGGCCCGTTCACACCAAGGATGATAACTATAAAGATAACGATAAAAATATAGTTCAAAAAATCGTTCTCAATATTAAAGAATAGCAGAGTCCACACCACAACTATAACGATACAGGCACAGAGAAATTATACAGTTGGAATCCCTTTAAGAATGATTTTTTCCAGCTGATGAACGATAAAAACATTGACACCAAATCAGAATCCATCCTGCTATCAGGGGCTTGAGAAGGCAGACACGTGTGCGCTTAGAACAAACAGACGATATCGTTCGCTGGTGTGGACACTAATATTAAGTCTTGGAATATATGACCCAAATCTGAATTTTCACCAGATATTGTCATCAGAACAAGTAAGTAACAAGTCTGCCACGTTTGTTCTGACCAACTGAGGAAAAAAACATTACAATAAATCGTGCTACCAATGGTGATTAAATCTAACGATCAGTTAGCTAATATCACATCAAACCGTGCAAATTATTATTATTGTTATACTTTGTTCTTAAACTGTTAATATTAACAACATCAGCATTGCATGACTATGAGTATAGTGTGTATTAACGTGTAGATTTCAATTTCTGTACAGTCTAATCTCTAATTGTCATGCCATTCGAATTTCATATTAAAAAATTATTTTAACCCAAAAATCAAATTATGCTCCCTTCAAACTGGTTTTCTTTAAAATACAAATCTTGGGTAATCTCAGGCTATCTGTAATCAGAAGCACATTTAAAACTGGAATATAAGTTAATTTCATTCACATGTGTTTCATAAACACATAATCCTTTCTGGATTACAATCCGCCATCAAAATGATCAATTTAATTATTCTAGCTGCTGTGAGAAAAGGCTATAAACGATCCGTCACCTGCAGGATCCTCACATGAGATATAGTCTAGTAGCCGGGAAAACTTCTTTATGTTTACAGACGTGACGTAATGACGCAGTGTCATGCTCGAATTTCCCGCGAAAACCTACCCGTACCACTCAAATTAGAAAACATTATTATAAGATAACCGTTGTGAATCAGGCTAAAGTAAGGTGATAGTTTTGAACACTGGCTGGTTATGTACTTGCTCAAATATTGATTTCGGATCATTTTTAACCAAAAAAAAAACTTACAGACTGCAGCTTTAAGAAAAAGTAGTGCAGCTTTTCCAGTGTAATTCACACTTCCGCCACATGAGGACGCAAGAGCATCACTGTCAGAACCTTTGACCCCGGAGCAGATCATCATCTGAACAACATGATATTCATTCAGTCTGACACACAACATATGAAGAACATTTTAAAACTGATGCAGATTACATGCAAACAAGGAAGAAATATATATCTGTGGAAATACAGACACTAGATATACATCAGCACTTGCATGATTGCTTCAGAAAGTCTCCGTCTGATCAGCCACGACTGGTTCCCACACAAATGAAGGAATGGTGGATGGGCCGTCTGTCTGGACAACCTCCCTCGAGACTGACCCGAAGGTACACACACACACACATTCCTCTGCCCACTTACACACACATACACACTCAGAGACAAAAGAATCTCCATGGCAATACACATGACTTCAGACAGACTGAATGAAGGCCTGTAATTAATGCTGTCACACATGAACCTATAGTGTCTCTCTCTCTCACACACACACACACACACACACACATCCTCAATTGCCAATGAGCTCTGAAATTCTTCCACATATGTCTTTTAGAGGTCGAACACTAGTAATTAATAATTTGGTTTCTTCTATGTTATGGCACCAATTATTGTGTATAGATCCTCCAACACAATTGCTTGCTAAGGTACAAGCAATTTTAGTGGACTTCTTCTGGGACCGAATGCATTGGGTACCACAGAGGGTTTTGTTCTTACCGAAAGAAGAAGGAGGCCAAGGACTCATTCATCTTGCCAGTAGAGGTGCTGCTTTTCGGCTTCAGTTTATTCAGAGGTTTCTGGTTGGACCACAAGACCTTGTCTGGAGGCCTTTAGCCAGAACTATATTGTCCAGAGACGGGATTTCGGGTCTTGCGGAGTCTTTGTTTTTAATGGATTTAAGTACTCATAAACTGCATAATCTCCCAAAGTTTTATCAAGGACTGTTTACTGTTTGGGGGATGTTTCATAAGCAGAGATCAACGGACAGTGAATCTCTATTATGGCTGTTGAAAGAGCCTGTAGTGTATGGGATACGTTTTAATGTAGAGGATACAATGGGACCTTTCATGATGCGTTTGTTCGTTTCAACTGGGACTGTCACACTGGGACATGTGGTTAATTTATGTGGACCCAATTTTTTCAATGCTGCAATCTTAGCCCCTCATGTGGGAGTTAGATCCATTAGGGTCATCGATCAACTGCTCAGTACTTGGAAATGTAAATTCACAAAGACTGAACTCTCTTCAATAACTGACTACTGTAATGGTTTCTGTCAGCCAAATGTTGATGCTTCTTTTACATTTACATTTATGCATTTAGCAGACGCTTTTATCCAAAGTGACTTACATTGCATTCAAGTTACAGTTTTTACATTTTATCAGCTCTTGCTTTCCCTGGGAATGACCCTTTTTCCCAATTTTAAAGAATGTACTGGTCTAGGGCTGCCACTAACGACTATTTTTATTTCGATTAATCTATCGACTAATTTACCGATTAATTGATTAATCTAAACGATTAATTTCCCGCAAAAAAAAAAAACCCAACAATTTTACTTAAGAATATTTTATTAAACCAAATTTCAATGAAATCCTTTTTTAAAGCAAAAGTAAAGTGCAACAGAGTGCAAGAAGCATGTGTCCATCTCACAGTCCAAATCACTGAAATCAGTTCAGTATTATAGTGTAAGAATGACAACATATCCACGTGTTCTAGTCTAATAATACAATTATAATCAGTATTTTAAATAAAGGAGTATTTACCAGAAATATTATTTACCAGAATTTATTTAGGAGAAAAATTTAAATGTGCAGTATTTCTTTTTTTTTTTTTTTTTTTTTTTTACATAAAATCAATTAATTGGAGATGCTTTTGATTATTAAAATTTAATGGAGCCATTAAAATGGAATCCAGAAAATAATGGAAAACAGAATTTGGTAAAGATAAAACTGTAAAACTCAATTAATTAGACAGGCTTTTTGATTAATACAATTTAATTTAACCGTTAAAACAGAGTATAGAAAAATAAAAATGGAAAAAACTGAATTTGGAAATAAAACGGATTTCATAGGGCCCTATAATAATAATAATAATAATATTATATATATATATATATATATATATAGGTAATAAAAATAGATGTATGTGAAAAATAGCTTTTAAAATGACTTAAAATACATATATAATAGCAATGATGCATTGATTGATAATAAATGATGATAATTAGTTCAAATAAAGTATCAAAAGCAAGAAATCATATGGTTTTATTGAACAAAACTGTTAAAATACATAATGTATTATAAACAATAGAGCTAATGTACATGACGCATTACAACTAAGGTCTGCAGGGGGCGCCTGATGATTATTATTAAACATTACTGCGCGATCTAATCCTTGTTTAATATTGACCAAGCACCATTTAATTCAAATGTCCATTTAATCTTTAATATTTGTTCATTTCTTTAGGACAGAAATGCTATAGCCACTGTAATTAAATGAATATGTGGACATCAACCGTGTAAACTCAGAGTGAGGGTTTGAGCTTTTATTTTGAAATCGCGATGTATTCTCCTGTGTTTGCACAGGTTTATAAATGATTTACCTTACAAATCTGATGAAATGGCGCACGTTGCGTTCCCAGATGAACGTTATAATAAACCCAAACTCACAACAACATGCAGAGATGGAGTTTGAGACGCTCCACACATGTAAATGATAAGTTTCTGTGGAACTACTGTGAACGAGCCGCTGTGTGACGCACGTGCTTAACCTACACGCATGTAAATAATTAAAGCACATATACTGTGTTAGAACTGCATCGCATATAATTATTTAATTACATCATAGCGTTTGTGAATATACAATTATGCTTAATTATGATTTTTAAATGGGTTTAATATCATGCAGCCTTGGAAAATAGTCTAATGATGTGTTTTATGGATTCTCATCGGTGAAATGCGGCACTTCCGGTATTTTGTGGTTAGTCGACGCGAGCAAAATGAAGTCGATGATTTTTCAAAATCGACTAGTCGACTAAAATCGACGAATCGCGACAGCTCTATACTGGTCAACTCTTAGAGTCTGAAAGTTTTGTTACTAACAACTTAAAGGATATGGGAGGAAAAGTTATGTATAAACTGTTTGTTAAAGTGTTAAACAAAAGTAAATTAAATGGTAGAGTTGATACTCCTTGGAGAGCTCATTTAGGGGTTGGTAATGAGATCAAACCTGTGTGGAGAGCGTTGTACAAACCACCGTTGACAAAGAGAGTAGGGGATTTGCAATGGAGAATACTGCATGGTATCGTGGCAGTCAATGCTTTTATTTCAATTGTCAATCCCAATGTAAGTGCTGAGTGTCCTTTTTGTTTACAGAGGGAAACTATTTTTCACTGTTTCTCAGATTGTGGCAGACTGAGTGCTCTTTTTTATTTGTTCATAATGTTTGGAGAAATGTTTATTCTTGGTTTTAAATATTGTCAAAAGTGGAGAGTGAAATGCCAATTGTTTAATTTTGTATTGAGCCAGGCAAAAATGGCTATATACATGAGCAGAAGAAATAAGATAGAAGAGTTTTTAGATTGTGATGTAAATACAGTTTTTGTCAGATTGTTGAAAGCCAGACTGAAAATCGATTTTTACTTTTATAAGTCTACAAATAATATAGAAGAATTTAGAAACATATGGTGTTTTAAAAATGTGTTATGTTTTGTTGAAGAGAATGTGTTATTTTTTGGGTTGTTGTTGAGTTAATTTAGTGGTTTAGTTTTCTTTTTTGTAGTATTTTTGGAATTGGTTGAATTGGTTGTATTGTTTTTGTTTTTGTTGTTGATTGTGTTTTAAAAGCAATAAAGAGGTTTTGGACCCCCTCTCTCTCTCACACACACACACACACACACACACACACACACACATCCTCAATTGACATTGAGCTCTGAAATGGTTACTAAAGTGATCAGATGATTTTCTCCTTCTAGATAATGAAACAGGTGAAAAGATCCCACAGATGTGCATTAAGGAAGAAAACATGAAAGAAAACACCTAGCAACCACATAACAACCACCCAGAACAGCCTTAACAACACATTCAGAGACTGTTCAAAGCTTTTCTTGACAAGTGCAGTCACATTTAAGTCGATATTTTTAGGGTCAGGTTTTTGGGTCAGCAAGATATTATTTTAAAGAAATTAATACTCATGGATGCATTGAACAGATCAAAAGTGACAGTAAAGACATTTATAATGTTACAAAAGATTTCTAATTCAAATAAATGCTGTTCTTCTGAACTTTCTATTCATCTGTGAATCCTGAAAAATATAATGAATCACCGTTTCCACAAAAATATGAAGCAGCACAACTGTTTTCAACATTGTTAATAATCAGAAATGTTTCTTGATATAATCAGCATATTAGAATGATTTCTGAAGATCATGTGACACTGAAGACTGGAGTAATGATGCTGAAAATACAGCTGCGCATCACAGAAATAAATTACATTTTAACAGATATTCACATAGAAAACAGCTATTTGAAATTGTAAAAATATTTATACTGTATGTTTGATCAAATAAATGTAGCTTTTGTGAGCAGAAGAGACTTCTTTCAAAAACATTACCAACCTTCAACTTTTGAATGTCAGTGTAATATACAATAATTTCCTACAAATAACTAAAATGACAGTTCAAGTTGACTTTACTGTAAGTCAAAAAGAAAGAAAAATCTCACTGTACAGAAACTTCAGACATTTGTAGAAAGTGATTAATTTTTAATGCACTGAGAGAGAGATGGATCCGGTCCATCAACAGGCTTGACCTCTGACCCCTCGGATCAATAGGTCAACTGACCTGTGATTAGTGTGTGATTTTCTCCTCTGAAGAGCTTTTGTTGTGTCACTAGTCCTGCCTTTATTTCACTAATTACACCATTCTGACCGGCTCAATAAACACAGCACACTCCGCTTGTTAAACGCATGAAATATCACTTATGATTCAGCAGGGATTCATATGATATATTTAAATCGGCTTCTTAGTGACAGAATACAATGAAAACTGCTAAATGTGATTATAGATATTAAGATATAAACATAATTTTCTGTAAAACTGCAAGGCGCTATAGACAGACATTACACTTAACCTGAATCATTTTCATTTGTAGCAAGAATTGAATGAGAAATGAAGAAGTTGAGATGAAACTGAGTTCCTTGTGTTTTGTGGAGGATCTTCATCAAATCTGAGCAGTTTGAGACTGAAGATCTCTTCTGAAACTCTAGAGGAGACACATGTGGGGTCTTTTCTCTGGCAAAATCCTTTCTGTCAAGAAGAAACGTTTGAGCTACTCGAGATCTTTCAGTTAAAGCAGTCAAACAGTGATGAATCCACAGATGTAAACCACAGTTAATGTGCCTGATGAAAGTTGTGTTTTACAAGAAAATATAGCTTTTAAATACAGTTTTTATATCAAATGTAGACTCAAAAAAATAGGCCTAAATTTAAGATTTATGTATTTAAATTGCATAAAAAATGTCCATTCATTTGAATTATGCACAGTTTTAATATAAGCAAACTAATAAACTTAATGTAATGCTTATTTGTCAGTCATAAATAAATAAAAAAGACAGTTGATCATTATGCATGAAATGCATTAATTAAAATTGTTTAGAATCAGTATAAATCCTGAATAATAGATGATAATAATAATAATAAGCATAAATAAATACATATAATATTAAATAAAAAAATACATGAAAAAATAAGGAAAATAATAAATAAAAGAGGAAAAAGTAATATGAAAATAAATTCAGGACAAAATGTAATTAAAAATGAATTATTCTTGCTTTAGTAAGTCATTTAATCCTTTATTTATGTATTTATTTATGCAGGTTTGGTCCTCCATATAAACCTGTTCACTGTGAGAACAATTACATTTATTCAGTTAAAGTATGAAGATGTTTAAAATATGGCTAGCTGTGGAACAAGCAATATTTAATTAGTTAACATGTATGAGATTAAAACAAGATGTATTTATTGATTATAAAAATATAAACTTGGTTATTGTTGTTTTTGAGCTGATAAAAAATGAGCTGATAAAAAATGTAAAAACTGTAACTTGAATGCAATGTAAGTTGCTTTGGATAAAAGCGTCTGCTAAATGCATAAATGTAAATGTAAATGTAAATTGTGTATTTAAAACACATTTAATTTACAGTATTAGTACTATTACAGAAATCTGACCTGCTTCATTGATACACGACTGACAAATATGCATCACATTAAGTTTATTAGTTTGTTTAGGTTAAAACTGTGAAATTAAAATGCATGGATGTTTTATATGCAATCCAGCTACATAAATCTTGTATATGTTCTGAGTGTACTCCGGGGTCTGATAGAGATGGCTCACTGAAGTGAATGGCTGCCGTGACTGTCGTCTGCTGTGATCGTGGGAAACACTTCTGGTCATATAGAGCGGCCGGCGCTCGTCTCCTCAGGCTGTAATTGGCATGTTCACACAACTTCCCTCGGCATTGTCCCACCGCCGAATGGTGTCTGGCTCCGTGACCCCGTGACCCCGCTCTGAATATATGTTTAATTTGGTGAGAAAACTATGGGAACGCTGTGAAAATGATCTCTCAGCTCGCCGCGAGGATACCGGACACAGAAAGTGTTCCTGCAAAATTACCATCGACTCATGAGCCGCAGATATGACGTGTCCAATGATAAAAATTCATGCCGCAAAGGAGCAGAATCTTTCCTCGAGCCACAATTATTCAACAGTGAGACGGTTAAATGCACGAGAAAGCCAAAGAGTGAGTTTCCTCGACTTGACCTCTGCTTTAAAATGGAATTTGAATGAGTTGAAGGAGAGAAAGATGCCCAGAGGAAGCATCTGATTCTCAGCTGAACGTCTCACACAGAGTTTCTCAAACTGTGTGTCTCTA